>JARFXV010001620.1:0-203086 GCA_031761425.1 Cosmopolites sordidus
TGTACCATACTTTTATGTAACAAACTTTAATTCGGTAATTCTGAACTAAAGTTGACTACCTTATTTTTTACCTTATTTTATGCTTTATGTTTTGCCTTACATTTTCTCTTATGTTTTGCCTTAGGTTTTCTCTTATGTTTTGCTTTATGTTTTACCTTATATTTTGCCTTATGGTTTGCCTTATGGTTTGCCTTATATTTTACCTTATATTTTGCCTTATATTTAGCCTTATATTTTGCCTTATGTTTTCCTTACGTTATGCCTTGTTTTTAATTATGTGTTTAATAATGTTTAATATATTATGTTAAACTAAACTAAAAAATTAATATAATATATTATGTTAATGTAATATATTATGTTAAACATATTAATATAATATGTTTTGCCCTATGTTTTGCCTTATACTTTGTTCTATGTTTTGTCTTATGTTTTGCCTTATATTTTGCCTTACGTTTTGCCTTATGTTTTGCCTTACGTTTTGCCTCACGTTTTACCTTATATTTTGCCTTATGTTGTGCCTTATGTTGTGCCTTACGTTTTGCCTTACATTTTGCTTTATGTTTTGTCTTTTATTTTGTCTTACGTTTTGCCTCACGTTTTGCCTTATATTTTGCCTTATGTTTTGCCTTACGTTTTGCCTAATGTTTTGTCTTATATTTTGTCTTATGTTTATCTTATGTTTTGCCGTAGGTTTTGTCATATCTTTTGCGTTATGTATTGGTTTATGTTTGGTGTTACTACTATTTATGCAGTTTTCGCTCATTCTGAACTAAATCTGACTATATTATAATTGGCTTACAACTATATATGCCACATCTAACCAGACGACTTAGAAAGGAATGGCAGAAATATAGTGGAAATAAACGCGAATGAGGAGGAGGAGACAGTGAAATATAGTTCGCAAATTCAATTTTATTTTAATTTTGATTTTTAATTTTAGGTAGATTTGACCATATGTATCGAACAGGATGATTTTATTATGATGGTGCCATTCCAAGAATCAACAGTGAGAAATCTTATTACTATCGTACCTACTCTTATATGGATCGTAACAGGAATATTCCTTTCAGCAATATCAGTGTATTTAAAATTATACGGAAATATGTCTTGGTCTCAGTTATTTTCAATGAACATCCAGCTACTGTCAGGAAAGGGTCCTTATTACAAGAAATTCAGCAGGTTCATTTTGATATGTTTGATTGCATATTGCTTTTTTCTGGATAATCAGTATCTTTCTAAACTTGCGAGTCTATTAACCGTACCACATATCCCTAAAAAACTGATAACAATAGAAGAAGTGGCAAAGCGGGACTTTAAGTTCTTCATAAATGTTAGAATGGAACCACAGTTGAAAGTAATCAAAGAACAATATATTGGGGCTATTTCTAAAATTGCTTTCAAAACAATGAGTTTCCCAACAGCAGAATATAGGGAACGCTTTTATGAATGTAAGAACGATTACGTGTTCTTTAACAGTGAACGGATTGCGAGATATGCCTTATACAACAGCGTTTTCAGGAAAAATCGAAAGTATACGAATTGTTATTATATTCTTAACGAACACGTCAATTCAGCCTTCATAGGATACATATATCCACGTGGGTCACCTCTGATCAGAAGTGTCAACAAAATATTGTACAGAAACGTAGAAACTGGCCTGGCGAAGTACCAATCATATTTCGGGTATCCCATAAAAAGTATAAACTACAACAAGAGACAAAAAATTAAAATTGAAAACGTTTTATCATGCTTTTATTTGTGGGGATTTGGGCTGAGCTGTTCTGTTATGGTGTTTTTAGTTGAGATCAGATCAAGTTTGATAAATGCAGTTAAACTGATGTCTAACTACGTTTGGATAAACGTGAAATTCTTTTTTATTAGAAAATGAATGTACATCATGAAACTGTTTATTCCTAACGCAAATTTTCTTAATTCTTAATGCACACACGCACATGGAGAGTAATACTGACATTATTCATTGGATTTGTAAATAAAACAGTACGAAAATATGTCTAATGCTTTCCGGCTCTATCCTCCATCTAACCTAACACGGATAAAGCTTTTTGCACTATAACAGTTTATTTAATAAAAACCCTTTTAAAATTGTTTTTATTTTATTTATTAAAAATCTAATTCATATACGCATATATATTATTATTATTCACGTATGAGCCCTGGTGGACCACGCGAAGTACAATTAGAGGCGTTTGTTGTTGTTAGCCTTCCTTTGCGCCCATACTAATTTCATTCTTTCGCTATGAGCTTTTTTCCTTTCGTCAGACCAAGTTGTTCCAGTCTTCCTACATTTTTCTCTCCGGCGAACCTTCCAAACGTTAATCTTGTGTCTGAAACAGTCTTGTGTCTGAATCCATTTAATTATTTCTACTTTAGCTCTACTCCTATTTTCATAAAATTCGACTATTTGTCTAGTTAACCTACTCGGATTCATCCGTTTTATGGGTCCGTAAAACTTAAGTCTTCTTTTTCTCATATCGCTATGTATATCTGTGTATTGTTTGATTTCTTGGTTTTCTCGAAGTCGGTATGTTGTGCTATTTATTTGTTTGGGGCCTAGGATTTTTCTTATGATTTTTCTTTCCTTCTTTTCAATGTCCTCGATGTTCCTCTTTCTATTCAAAATGAGCGTTTCTGCAGCATATAGACATTCTGGCTTTATAACTGTGTTGTAATGTCTCAGTTTTGTGGTTTCGGATAGGCATTTTTTGTTGTAAATATTTTGTGTAAGTCTTAATGCCATTTCCATTTTTTGACATCTACCCTTATTGGCCACTTTTTCCAACCCATTTTCCATGATTATTTCACCCAAATATTTGAATTGAGAGACTCGTCTGATGTTACCAAAATTTGTTTTTAGAAATGGTGTTCTTAGTCTGTTGCAGGTCATGTATTGTGCCTTTTCAAAGGAAATTTGGAGTCCTACATTTTCTGCTGTTTCTTTTAGAATTTCAATCTGTTTCTGTGCCGTTAATACATCTTGAGCTAAAATTGCTAGATCATCAGCAAATGCCACACAATCAATTTTGATGTTGGTTTTCCTCAGTTTAATGGGCTGGTCAATATTCAGGGCTGACTTTTTTTCACGCCACTCCTGTATTACTGTTTCTAGAACACAGTTAAATAAGAGTGGCGAAAGTCCATCCCCTAGTCTCCGTCCAGTTTTAATTTCGAAGGGTTCTGAGATATCACCCATGAATTTAACTTTTGACCTTGTGTTAGTTAACGTTGTTTTAATAATTGCTAGCGTTTTCAGATCTAGTCCTTGTTCTTTCAAGATTCGGAATAAAGATTCGCGGTCAATAGAATCATATGCTCTTTTAAAATCCACAAAATTAAATTACAGACGAGATTTTTATTGTACAGTTTTTGATGTCTTAGAATCAACTTGAGATTCAGGATCTGTTCTGGGCAGGATCTGCCCGGTCGAAAACCTACTTGATATTCAACAATGTTAGGTTCTAACTATCCCTGTGCTCTGTCTAGTAGACATTGAGATAGAATCTTGTAACAAACTGGGAGAAGAGATATCCCTCTATAGTTGTTTACATCCGTTCTATCTCCTTTCTTATGTAGTGGAGGGATTAGAGCATCTTTCCAATCTTCCGGAATCCGTTCGGTTCGCCAAACTTCTTGTAGAATTTTGGTTTTTTCCTTGATTGTACCTGGACCAGCGGATTTCAAAAGTTCAGCAGTGATTCCATCTTCACCAGAATCTTTGTCATTTTTAAGCCGCTTGATTTGCCTAATTATTTCATCTTCATTCGGTGGTAATGAATCTTGGTTTGTTTGTTTAGGGTTTAGTGTTGCTAATTTGTTTAATGGCTCAGGACAGTTTAGTATTTGTTCAAAATATTTCGCAAGTTCTTTGCGATTGTCTTGGTTATTTAGAACTAATAGTCCGTTTTCCTTTTGGAAGCAAAGACTCTGGGGTTGATAGCCTGTTAATTTAGTTTTAAATGTTTTGTAAATGTTTCGGGTGTTATTTTTTTGGAAATCTTTTTCTATTTCATTAAGTTGATTGTTTTCATATTTTCTTTTAGTTTGTCTAATTAGCTTCGATGTTACTTTTCTTACTTCCAAAAAGATGTTATAGTTTATTGCTGTTTTTTGACTGTTCCAATCTTTGAATGCTTTACTTCGGCTTAATACTGCTTGCTCGCAAACTTCATCCCACCACGGATGTTTTCTACGTTTTTGTAAAGGGACCAACTTTAAGGCTGTTTTAATATTTTTTTGTTTCAATTCTTGCCAGTTCTGTGCTGGTTGTTTATCAAGCTCTTCTGTTAGGGCTGGTTTTATTTTTGTTGGGTCAAACTTTGGTATTAGCAGCCTCTTTTGAATAAGTTTTCGAGGTTTTAAGCTAAGTTTGATTCTAGTCAAGTAGTGATCCGTGTCTATACTAGCTCCTTTCCTGACTTGAACATTCAAAATCTCTTTATTATAGGGGTACGAAATGGCAACACGGTCAATTTGAAATTCACCCATGTACGTGTTTGGGCCCCTCCAGGTCTTTTGTTTTGCTATTTTCTTCTTAAAATAGGTTAACATTATTTTTAGATTAAACTGAGAACATAGTTCAACCAATCTTCTACCATTATGGTTAGTCCATTTATGAGCGGGGAAACTGCCTACTGTTTTCCTGTACTTTTTTTCTTTCCCTAGTTGGGCGTTGAAATCACCCAATAGGATTTTTACATGGTTAGAGGGAATTTTAGAGATAGTCTTTTCGAGAATTTCCCAGGACTTATTTACTTTTTCAGGATTAGATTTATTTTCTTCGTTAACTGGGAGGTGTGCATTGATTAATGTATAGTTTTTGTTAGCACACTTGAGGGATAGTGTCATAAGTCCATTATTTACTGGCTGGACATTTGTTATAGAACCAAGAATGTTTCTTGAGACAGCAAAAGCAACACCGAGATGTGGTGTATTTTTGAATATTCTTTTATCCGTTTTACTTTTAAAAAGTCTGTAGTTGCCGAATTCCAAGGTGATATCATCTGTCAATCTGGTTTCTTGCAAAGCTAAAATTTGGATTTTTTGCTAATTTAATGTTCGCCCCAATTCGCGTAGTTTTCCTGGACGCAGGAGAGAATTGATATTTACCGTTCCAAAAAAAGTTTTTGTTTTCGGTTTCAGACGTTGGCCAGAGGTCTCCGACTCCCTCTGAAAGATTTTGCGTTTAAGCCCGGACGCCCCAGAATCCGAAAGTCCGGTTGTACCAGCAAAGCTGGCAGAGGATTGTCTACCTCCTGGGGTAATTTTGTAATTACTAGAAGGCTTCATCTTGTACTTTGAATTAAAGGTTTGAACCATGACGGTTCAGAGGTTAAGTCTGGACGGGTTAGTTCCAGAATTTTTAATGTCAGCCGCACCACTGGTGAACAGACGCTGACCACTCAACCGCTTGATACAAGTCAGATGGTAAGTGGATTTAGTTTTTTTTTTGCCTTGGTTCTGGGCTGCTTATTTTGAGATATTCGCAGCTGTCCATTAATATCTAATGGAACTTTCACTATCCACCACCCGTGACCCGTCCAGGACTATACGCATATATATGTATATATATATATATATATATATATATATATATATATATATATATATATATATATATATATATATATACCAATTTACTTACATTAGTTTAGCTAGTTTAAAGGATAAAATTAATTATAGCGAATTATTTTGGCTCAATAAAAATTGGTCATTTGAATGTTAGATCCATTTTGAATAATTTTGCTGAGCTATCAGCTCTGATTGCGGAAAACTTCTTTAATATTTTTGCTGTAACTGACACATGGCTGTCATCAAATATTATGAATGATTCGATAAACATACCTAAGTTTAGATTTTATCGCAGGGATAGAGATGGTCGTGGGGGCGGCGTAGGAGTTTTCGTGAGGAGCAACTATAAATGTGAAGTACTTTAATTTGCTCAGGATTTGCATGAGCAGAATGTCTGTTTAGAGGATATGTGGTTAAAAATTTCTTTAGGGCATACTATATTGGTACTAGGTGTTATTTATCGTCCACCGAAGGCCCATATCGATCGAATTATAGGTTACCTTGATAGTGTGCTGTCATTTCTATCGTCCTCATATAACAACATATTGCTTATCGGTGATATGAACGTTAACTTTTTTAATTACAACAACAAAATTAGCATGTGTTTGGATTCTTATGGACTAGAACAATTGATCAATAAGCCTACACGTATTACAAACCATTCAGAGACATTGATTGATCCCATTTTTGTAAGTACTCCGGAGATATATAAGAGTATCGGAACTAAGAATGTTGGCCATATATCAGACCATCATATGGTTCTCTGTGAGTTATGCATTAAATTTCAAAAAGAGGGGCAAAAATTCGTTGTTAATTCGTTGTCGGGATTTCAGGAATTTTAACATGGATGAATTTAATGTAGACTTGTATAAGATCCCTTGGAGAAATAATTTTCGATTTGCAGATATTGATAAAAAAAGTTGATTTTCTTACTTCCAGCATTTTATCGTTATTCAACAGACACGCTCCGGAAAAGAAAGTATTTATTTCCAAACCACATGCTCCTTGGCTAACACCTAGCATAAAGCAACTTATGAAGCAAAGAGATAAAGCCTTGTCGTATTACAAAAAATTTCGGAGCCCTGATTGTTGGGAATATTACAAACATCTTAGAAACTTCACAAAGGGTGTTATTCGTAGAGAAAAAGCGGCATATTTGAGATATTTAAATAATCAAAGTATCTCCAGTTTTTATAATGCCCTTACAAGTTTAAATATTCTAAAGTCTAAAGTCTCAGCTGGCATTCCTCATAATCTAAATAATGCCGATGATATTAATAAATATTTTGTCTCTGTCTTTGAATCAAGCAGTCCATCAACTTCTACTCTAAATTTTTATAACACTAATAAAAAAAATGCTGCCTTTAATTTCACTTTTAAACCAGTCGAAATATCTGATTCATTAAATATTTTACATGTGATGAAATCTAATGCCAAAGGATCTGATGGTTTGACTCTGCAGATGATAAAATTATGCATGCCTGCTATTGACAAGTATTTATGTCATATCACAAACTGTTGTTTGGTGTGTGGCTTTTTCCCTTCAATGTGGAAAGAGGCTCTTGTAGTTCCTCTTCCTAAAAGTTCTAATCCCTCTGAGCTTGGCGATCTAAGGCCAATAAGCTTGTTGCCGGCTTTGTCTAAGATTTTGGAGAGGGCTGTGTATAACCAAATTAATGAGTATTTAGCTAATATTAATATACTTCCTGCTATTCAATTTGGTTTTAGAAAGGGCTACAGTACGGAAGCTTCCTTGCTTTCTCTATGTGACGATATTTGTCGTTCTATGGATGATGGAAAAGCGACCGCTCTTGCTTTGTTGGATTTTAGTAAGGCATTTGATACAGTTAATCATGCTCTATTGATTGCTAAATGTGGATATCTTGGCTTTGACGAAACATCACTTAACTTTCTTCATATGTACTTGAGCAATCGTACTCAGAGGACATTTTTAAATAACCTGTTATCTTCAAGCTTGAATACAAGTTTTGGTGTACCTCAAGGATCCGTATTGGGTCCGTTGCTTTTCTTAATTTACACCTTCGATTTACATGCAGTTAGTGTAAATAGTAAATCCACATTTTTTTCGGATGACACACAGCTGTACAAGGAGTTCGTGTGCCATGA
Organism: Cosmopolites sordidus; assembly: GCA_031761425.1. Taxonomy (NCBI): domain Eukaryota; kingdom Metazoa; phylum Arthropoda; class Insecta; order Coleoptera; family Curculionidae; genus Cosmopolites; species Cosmopolites sordidus. Next base: position 7,714 of record JARFXV010001620.1, read on the forward strand.
TTATGAGCGTGCGGTCAAGACCATTAATGGAGATCTTTGCAACATTTCTGCATTCGCTGCAAATCATTGCCTACATTTGAACCCTACCAAATCTAAAGTTATTATTTTTAGCTCAAATAAGAAAAGGCAGTTTCTATGTTCTCAAATAAAACTGTACATTAATCAGCAAAAAATCCAGGTTGTAAACTGCGCAAAAATTTTAGGTTTGGTTGTTGACGAAAGGTTACGCTTTTGTGAACATATAACTTATGTGACAAGACAAAGTTATGCTAGTCTAAAACTTTTGTACTCTGCTAAAGATGTACTATCCTTTAACATGAAAAAGGCACTATGTGAAAGTCTTGTAATATCAAAATTACGTTACTATATCACTGTGTAATTTCCTTGCTTGGATGTCGTAACCCGTTACCGTCTCCAGAATATACCAAATTCTTGTTGCCGCTTTGTATGTGGTTTGCGCAAGTATGATCATGTTTCGGGTAAAATAGCTGATTTGGGCTGGTTAAGGATGGACTCTTTATTTAGGTGTAGCTTACTGTCGGAGTATTGAACGTTTAATGATTACGTTCTCTCCACTTTGACTTAGGAGTAGATTGGGTTTTCGCCGAATTATTCATGACTCTTACCTTCGTCACAGTGCCCTTCTTGTGGTGCCACGTTATAACACAGCCATGTTTCATTGTTCTTTCAGCTACAATGCTGCTAAATTGTTTAACTCTCTAAGTAGAGATTTGAGATGTCACTTAATGTTCTACAGAAAGCACATCAGATTTAAAATTAGGGAATATCTGCTATCAGCGCAGATATATGGCCTTGTATGTTATTTTATTATTATATTCTTTTTTTTTCATTTATGAATCTTGTTAGTTATTTTCCTTGTTATTTGTTATTACTTGTTTTGTTTCTATGTTTTAGTTTCGTATATTGGTTATTATTATTTGCATTTTTTGCCTACAGAATATTAGTTTATGTTTATATACATTATGTAAGTCAGTATTTTGTATTGTAATTGGTTTTTGGATACGGGTTGAGTATGAGTGGCTCGTTGAGCTAGACTTCGCCCTATCCTTTAACATTTAATTGAGTAATAAAGACATTTATTATTATTATTATTATTATTATTATCACAAACATGATTCATCGATCATCTCAGCCTAGGCTGGTCGGGTTTACAATGCCAGAATGAGAAAGCAGTTCAGCTCCTCCCATTCAGCTTAGTACCTTACGAACAATGTGGCAAGTTTGTAAAAGAACTGCTCGTTGTCCTACTGTGGTAATCGATTTTGAAACACCAAGAATTTCCAGATTTTTGGAAAAGGTTTTGCTTACTAGGCCTTCGGCGGATATAACGAAAGGTAACACTTCCACTTTCTGGAGTTTCCATTGATTGATTATTATTATTATTATTATTATCACAAACATGATTCATCGATCTTCTCAGCCTAGGCTGGTCGGGTTTACAATGCCAGAATAAGAAAGCAGTTCAGCTCCTCCCATTCAGCTTAGTACCTTACGAACAATGTGGCAAGTTTGTAAGAGAACTGCTCGTTGTCCTACTGTGGTAATCGATTTTGAAACACTAAGAATTTCCAGATTTTTGGAAAAGGTTTTGCTTACTAGGCCTTCGGCGGATATAACAAAAGGTATCACCTCCACTTTCTGGAGTTTCCATTGATTTTTCAGATCAATTGCAAGATTTTCGTACTTCGTGACCTTTTCCATTTCAGTTTTTCTGATGTTATGAGAGAGTGGTATCGCAATGTCAATTATGAAAGCTCTTATCTGCTTTTTGTTAATTAGAACAATATCCGGCCTATTATAGTCAACCGTCCGATCTGTTGTAATTGGTCTATCACAGTAAAGAATTGTATCGGCTGACTCAAGTACGCCAGTTTAGAGACATATATTTGTCAATGGAGTCATCCTGAAGTGATTTAGGAAATCTCCCATGTAATGTCTGTTGTTTCCATTCTTGAACGATATCCTTCAGTGCTGTTCTACTATCAACACGATTTTGTTTATTTAGATTTAGTGGGGTGAAACCCTGGTCCTTCTTAACAACCAGTTTCATTAGTGTGCTATGTGAACTAATGAAGCGCTCTCTCATCCTATTCTCCTGATTGAGACAAAGATTCTTGACATTCACAAGCCCTCTGCCTCCCAACTTTCTTTGAATATATAGCCTTTTTGTGGACGAATTGGGATGTAAACATCGGAACTTTGTCAATGTTCTTCGTGTCAATCTATCCAGTTCATCAAGATCTGCTTCAGACCATTTAACAATGCCAAAAGAATATGTTAGAGTTGGCACCGCCCAGCCATTGATCGCTTTAATGAGGTTTCCACCGTTCAGTTTGGTGTTTAAGAGTTTTGTCAGTCGTTTTTGGTACAAAGTGGAAAAATTCTTCTTTAATGGGCTATGATCAAATTTATGATTTTGAAGCATTCCTAAATATTTGTATGAGTCTTCTGATGCTAGTTCTTGTATACCGCAGACTGTTGAATGTTGTTCTTCTTATTATTATTATCACAAACATGATTCATCGATCATCTCAGCCTAGGCTGGTCGGGTTTACAATGCCAGAATGAGAAAGCAGTTCAGCTCCTCCCATTCAGTTTAGTACCTTACGAGCAATGTGGCAAGTTTGTAAGAGAACTGCTCGTTGTCCTACTGTGGTAATCGATTTTGAAACACCAAGAATTTCCAGATTTTTGGAAAAGGTTTTGCTTACTAGGCCTTCGGCGGATATAACAAAAGGTAACACCTCCACTTTCTGGAGTTTCCATTGATTTTTCAGATCAATTGCAAGATTTTCGTACTTCGTGACCTTTTCCATTTGAGTTTTTCTGCTGTTATGAGAGAGTGGTATCGCAATGTCAATTATGAAAGCTCTCCTCTGCTTTTTGTTAATTAGAACAATATCCAGCCTATTATAGTCAACCGTCCGATCTGTTGTAATTGGTCTATCCCAGTAAAGAATTGTATCGGCTGACTCAAGTACGGGGGAAGGCGTGTACTTGTAATATGGTGGAGACATCTTATCAAATAGCGAGTGCTTTAAAGCGATTTGCTGGTGTATAATTTTCGCCAGCTGATTATGCCTGCCTAGGTAAGCATTAGGGGCAAGGACTGGACACCCTCCAACAAGGTGTTCAATTGTTTCTCCTACACCACCGCACTTCCTGCACCTGTCGACAACATCCATGTGTAGAATATGTCTTTCGTAATTTTTTGTCCTTACTACCTTATCTTGAACAGCTGTCGCAAAGCCTTCTGTTTCTGGATATAATAGTCCATCGGTAAGCCAGTTTAAGAGACAAATATTTGTCAATGGAGTCATCCTGAGGTGATTTAGGAAATCTCCCATGTAATGTCTGTTGTTTCCATTCTTGAACGATATCCTTCAGTGCTGTTCTACTATCAACACGATTTTGTTTATTTAGATTTAGTGGGCTGAAACCCTGGTCCTTCTTAACAACCAGTTTCATTAGTGTGCTATGTGAACTAATGAAGCGCTCTCTCATCCTATTCTCCTGATTGAGACAAAGATTCTTGACATTCACATGCCCTCTGACTCCCAACTTTCTTTTAATATATAGCCTTTTTGTGGACGAATTGGGATGTAAACATCGGAACTTTGTCAATGTTCTTCGTGTAAATCTATCTAGTTCATTAAGATCTGCTTCAGACCATTTAACAATGCCAAAAGAATATGTCAGAGTTGGCACCGCCCAGCCATTGATCGCTTTAATGAGATTTCCACCGTTCAGTTTGGTGTTTAAGAGTTTTGTCAGTCGTTTTTGGTACAAAGTGGAAAAATTCTTCTTTAATAGGCTATGGTCAAATTTATAATTTTGAAGCATTCCTAAATATTTGTATGAGTCTTCTGATGCTAGTTCTTGTATACCGCAAACTGTTGAATGTTGTTCTTTTATTATTCGCTTTTGTATGCTGATAGTGGAGCATTTCTCGAGTCCGAATGACATTTTGATATCCTTACTAAATATTTCGACTGTTTTTATTAATGAATTTAGTTTCTCTCTTGTTTCTCCATAGAGTTTTAAGTCGTCCATGTATAGCAAATGAGATAGTTTCCTGGAATTTCTCATGTCAAGTTTGTAGCCAATATTGCTATTGTTAAGTAATGTGGACATCGGATTCAACGCTAGACAAAACCAAACAGGGGAAAATAAATCTCCCTGAAATATTCCTCTCTCGATATTTGTTGTTCCAATGTACTGTTGGTGGACAAATAAATTAGTCTTCCATTTACTCATGAGATACCTTAAAGAGTTTGTAATCTGCAGACAAATTTTGTAGATGTTCAAAACTTCTAATAATCAGTCATGTGGGACACTATCGAAAGCCTTCTTGTAATCTATATAGCACATATTCAAATTGCGCTTTTTTGTCCGGGCTTGCGCAAGAACTACAGCATCAATCGTCAGTTCCTTGCATCCCATACTTGCCCTAATACATCCTTTCTGCTCATCTTCTAATATGTTATTATAGTCACAATATTAGTAAATTTTTTCATTGAGCAGGGCTGTGAATACTTTATACAACACGGATAAACATGTTATCGGTCTATAGTTACTGGGTTGGTTAGCATCACCCTTTTTATATAACAAGTATGTATTTCCCTCCATCAGAAAGTCGGGGAAAGTATCAGGATTCACCATCTCTTTAAATGCATCAGCAAGTATCTGGTAAACAGCTGTGAAGTTTTTGATCCAAAAGTTGTGTAATCCATCTGGCCTAGGTGTCTTCCAGTTTTGAGTTTTCTTGATGGCAGTGCAGATGTCAATCGCTTCAAGACCGTTGAATTCCATTTGTGGAAGTGCATCAGTCTGTTTTCGAATTGTTGCAACCCACGGGGCCATTTTTTCATAACCATCAGATCTTTTCCAGACAGATTTCCAGTATTTCTCAAAGGTAGATACATTCACATTTTCATGTTTTGACTGGTTACCCTGAGCTTCTAGTTCTCTATAAAACTTCTTCTGGCTATTTTGAAACATTGCATTTTGGTGTTTTCGTTTTTCTGTCTTATTGTATCTGGCTAGTCTGGCTAGTCTGGCTCCCTTCGTTTTAGCCTTCTGTCTAAATCGATCTTTCAGGTCTAATAATTTCTCGCGAAAGTTTGACACTTCAATTCCAATGTCAGATTTTTGAGCAATTATTTTTGTTTTTTTCGTCACTTTGCTAGATGTATCTCCAGCAAGATACTCAGAAATAATGTCTACCTTCGCTTGAAAATCATTGATATCAGTTTCCAGGCGCTTTTTCCAGGCAGGTGTATCTTTTTGGATATTACGCCTTGTCGCATTGAGGGTGTAAGTTTTTTGACCTGAAACCTCGATTACAGTTACTGCTGCACAGTACAACGCAAGATGTATGTCACTAAGGTTCATTATCCCCGCTAAATGCGATTCCAAAACTTTATTGACCTGCATTATAGTAAAGCGGGATTTTGCAATTTTGCGCAGAATCGGTATTTTTGGCCTATTTAGTGGATTTGAGCCAGTAAAATGAGCCAATAGACTGTAAAATCTTTCTCGTATGTTAAAAAAGTTTCCATTCATGACTGTTTCTTCATTTTGAGTTGATGATACTTCTGTTATTAGGATTGGAGTTTGTACTACCGGTTGGTTCTCTGTGTTCAAGTTAAGGATATCCATGTTATTTTCTTGGGGTGGGTCATATGTAATGCTTTGATGTAATTTATTACCGACTTCTCTCTTGATGTTCATTAATTCTGTTTCGGTAAGATATTTTTTTCTTAATATAAGATTTTTACTGTCTGCTAAGTTTTGTTCCGATAACTGTGTTTCAGCAAACCTCTTCTTATATTCTTGGTGAAGTGCACTTCTCCATCCAGGTAGCGCTTTATCTGCACACTGGTTCACGTAATAATAGGCACTCATTACTTCAATATTCATTTCACGTGTCCATCTAATACGTGGACTGCGCTCGGTCCTGCTGACAGCCCTCCTTATGGGGGGCGAGCCAGCCGGTACCTGATTATTAGCTGCTGCTTTTTGTTGGGTTTGTATTGAAGTCTCTGGTGTTGATTGACTATTAAATTCTAATTGTGGATGGATTTTTTCAGTTGCCTTGTTCATTGCCATTCTTGTGGTGCCATAGAGTTGGGAGTTGCCACTCGCTCCAGACTCACCAACCCCGGACAAATCCTCCCGACGGTTCCGAAGGGTTATTGTCCGCAAAACCCTACCGTTTTGTATAATATCATTATATGTTTCAATCTCCATAAAAAATTTTTTGGGTTCAAGGGAAAAAACGGTCACCCAAGGCAGAGCCCCGAGTGACCATGGGAAAGCTATTTACTACCGGAGGGCGCTAGGTATCCGGAGACATCGTTAGAGACACTTTAACCCTGTTTCCTCTCAGCTCGGGAAGGTGGTGGCGCCACTCACCAAGCGGTCTATCCGCCTTATTATTATTATTATTATTATTATTATTATTTTTATTATTATTATTATTATTATTATATATGAGTGCGTAATGACCGAGACAGGGTATTGAAAACGGTCGTCTGCTAAATCTTTTAATAACAATTAAAAGGAGTTCAAAAGTGGCTGAAATCCTATGAAATAGTCATTATGCGTTTGCCATAATGACTAATTCAACACAACTAATGGTAGGTCACTATCAATCCTGAATCCACGGTTTATCCACAGTTTATTATTATTATTCTGCTCATCCTTACTGTAGAATCTCAGCTCATGCTGGCCGGTATTCCAATGCCAAGATGAAAAAGCAATTCAGCTCCTCTCACCCTAGCATAATATCTTACGAACAATGTGACACGTCTGCAAGAGCACGGCACGCTGTCCCACTATGGCAATCGATCTCGAGATCCCGAGGCTCTCGAGGTTCTTTGAAAATCTCTTACTTATCAGGCCTTCGGCGGATATAACGAAGGGCACTACATCTACCTTACTCAGTTTCCACTGGTTCTTCAAGTCGTATGCCAGATTTTCATACTTTGTGGATTTTTCTATCTCAGTTTTTCTAATGTTGTGAGATAGTGGCACTGCGATGTCAATTATAAAAGCCCTCTTGTCCTTTTTGTTGATTAGAACAATATCCGGCCTGTTATAATCAACCGTTCGATCAGTAGTGATTGGTCTGTCCCAGTAAAGAATGGTATCGGATGATTCAAGTACAGGAGAAGGCGAGTACTTATAATATGGAGGAGGTGCATTTTCTAATAGCGAGTATTTTTTTGCAATTTGTTGATGTATAATTTTTGCCAGCTGATTATGCCGTCCTAAATAAGCATTAGGAGCAAGGGCCGGGCAACCGCCAATAAGGTGCTCAATTGTCCCCCCTAAAGTACCGCATTTCCTGCACTTATCGACTACGTCCAAATGCAGTATGTGCTTTTCATAGTTTTTTGTTCTTGTTACCCTATCTTGAATAGATATCGCGAAACCTTCTGTTTCTGGGTACAAGAGTCCATCGGTCAGCCACTTCAGAGACAATTGTTCGTCAATGGTGTCATCTTCGAGTGACTTAGAAAACCTTCCGTGCAATGTTTGTCCTTTCCATTCCCGAACACAGTCCGTGAGTGTTGTTCTGCTATCAATACGATTTTGTTTATTTAGGTTCAGTGGGGTGAAACCCCGATCCTCATTTGCAACCAATTTCATTAACGTACTGTTTGAATCAAGGAAGTGTTTTCTCATTCTATTTTCTTGATTGAGACAGAGATTTTTTACGTTTACAAGGCCTCTACCCCCCAACTTTCTTGGGATGTATAGTCTTTTCGTAGATGAGTTTGGATGCAGGCATCGGAACTTTGTCAATGTTCGGCGCGTCAACCTATCGAGTTCATCAAGGTCAGTTTCTGACCATTTAACTATGCCAAAAGAATATGTCAGAGTTGGCACCGCCCAACCGTTGATCGCTCTAATGAGGTTTCCTCCGTTCAGTTTGGTGTTTAAAAGTTTTGTAAGTCTCTTTTGGTATAGAGTGGAAAAGTTCTTCTTTAACTGGTTATGATCAAGTTTATGCTTTTGGGGTATTCCTAAATATTTGTAGGATTCTTCTGGTGCTAGTTGTTGTATGTTACAAAGTGTTGAATGTTGACTCTGAACCTTTCCCTTCTGTATACTAATGGTAGAGCATTTGTCCAGTCCGAATGACATTCTGATATCCCTACTGAATGTTTCAACCGTTTTTATCAATGAGTTTAATTTTTCTCTAGTTTCTCCATATAATTTAAGGTCATCCATATATAGTAGATGAGAGAGCTTTCTTGGATTCCTCATGTTAAGTTTATATCCGATATTGCTGTTGTTGAGTAGTGTGGACAAAGGGTTCAATGCTAAACAGAACCAAATTGGAGAAAGGGAATCTCCCTGAAAAATTCCCCTCTCGATGTTTGTAGCAGCAATGCATTGTTGGCCGATAAAAATATTCGTTTTCCACTTCCCCATCAGGCACTTTAAAGAATTAATAATCTGGGGGCTAATTTTATAGAAATTCAGAACCTCAACCAGCCAATCGTGAGGGACACTATCGAATGCTTTCTTGTAGTCTATATAGCAGATATTTAAGTTGCGTTTTCTTTTTCGCGCTTGCTCAAGAACTACAGCATCGATCGTCAATTGTTTCTTGCAGCCCATACTTGCTCTTATACATCCGTTCTGTTCTTCTTCAAAAATGTTGTTTTTATCACAATGTTGGTAGATTTTTTCATTGAGTAGGGCTGTGAACAGTTTATATAACACTGACAGACATGTGATTGGTCTGTAGTTATTGGGTTGCTTAACGTCCCCTTTTTTGAACAGTAGGTATGTATTGCCCTCCATTAGAAAGTCAGGAAAAGTGTCTGGTTTTATTAAAACCTCTTTAAATGCATTTGCAAGTACGGGATAGGCGGCTGTAAAGCTTTTAATCCAGAAGTTATGCAATCCATCTGGTCCAGGCGCCTTCCAGTTGTGAGTCTTCCTGACAGCAGTGCAAATATCAATCTCTGTGAAATCGTTAGACTCCATATCTGGGAGAGCATTTGTCTGTTCTTGAATGGTTTTAACCCAAGGAGCCAATTTTTCGTAGCCGTCTGATTTTTTCCAAGCCGATCTCCAATATTCCGCAAAGGAAGACACATCGATATTCTTAAGTTCTGACTTGCTGTTACCTTCTGCTTCGAGTTGTCTATAAAATTTCTTTTGGCTGTTTGCAAATACTGAATTTTGATGTTTTCGCTTTTCTAGTTCATTATATCTTGCTAGCCTGGCTCCTTTCGATTTAGCTTTTTGCCTAAACCGATCTTTTAGATCCAACAATTTTTCTGTCAGGTTTGAATCATCGAAGTCAATGCCAGATTTATTGGCAATTATTTTTGCTTTTCTCGCTACTTTATTTGACTGATTACCAGAAAGATACTCTGAGATAATGTCAACTTTCCTCCGGAACTCATTGATATTGTTTTCAAGGCGCGTTTTCCAGACAGGTGTATTTTTCTGGATACTACGACCAGCCGCATTATGGGTGTAAGTCTTTTGACCTGAAATTTCGATGACAGTCACTGCTGCACAATATAATGCAAGATGTATATCGCTTAAATTTGTCATCCCAGATAGATGTGATTCCAAAACTCTATTAATCTGCATTAGAGTAATACGTGATTTTGCAATATTACGCAGTACTGGAATTTTTGGTCTATTCAATGGGTTTGAGCCAGTAAAACTGGCCAAATTGCTGTAAAACTTCTCTCGTATGTTAGAAAAGTTACGTTGCAAGATTGATTCCTCATTTTTAGACGATGATGCTTCTGGTGATACATTTGGAGTTTGTTCTACTTGTTTCTCCTCTGTATTCGAGTTAAGAACGTCAATAGTATCTTCTTTATGTTGTTGATATGTAATGTTTTGATGTAGTTCATTACCGATTTCTCTCTTGATGTTCATTAATTCCGATTCGGTTAGATAGTTTTTCCTTAGAATTACATTTTTACGGTCGGCTAAGTTTTGTTCCGACAGCTGAGTTTCAGGGAACCTCTTTTTATATTCTTGGTGGAGTGCATGCCTCCATCCAGAGAGCGGATTATCTCCGCACTGGTTTACGTAGTAATAGGCACGCATTACATCAATATTCATTTCGCGTGTCCATCTGATACGTGGAGTGCGTTCGGTCCTAGAGACAGCCTTCCTTATTAGGGGCGAGCCAGCAAGTACCGGGGTATTTTAATCTTCTACTCCATTATTAATTTCCGCTCTCTGTTGATTTTGTAGTAAAGTCTTTGGTGTTGCTAGACTTAGATGATCTAATTGTTGTTCGAGTGCCTCTTTCATTGCCATTCTTGTGGTGCCATAGAGTTGGGAACCGCCACTCGCTCCAGATTTACCAACCCCGTACAAATCCTCCCGACGGTTCCGAAGGGTTCTTGTCCGCAAAACCCTACCGCCTTGTATAATATTATGTATTTTATTCTCCATAAATATATTTGGGTTCAAGGGAAAAACGGTCACCCAAGGCAGAGCCCCGATTTACCATGGGAAAGCTATTTACTACCGGAGGGCGCTTGGTATCCAGAGACATCGTTAGAGACACTTTAACCCTGTGCCATTCAGCTCCTCGGCACGATGGATTTCCACCTTAAGCTTGGGGATTTTTTTTTCAGAGGTTTACTCCTCTCAGCTCGGGAAGGTGGTGGCGCCACTCACCAAGCGGACTAACCGCCCCCTGCCAGATTATTATTATTATTATTATCCTCGTACTGAACTCAGCATCTCAGCCTAAGCTGGTCTATATTACAATGCCAAAATGAGAAAGCAATTCAACTCCTCTCACTTAGCATAAAATTTTACGAACAATGTGGCAGGTCTGCAAGAGCACTGCACGTTGTCCCACTATGGCAATCGATTTTGAGATACCAAGGTTCTTCAAATTTTTTGAAAAGTTCTTACTTATTAGGCCTTCGGCGGATATAACGAAAGGCACTATCTCTACCTTATGCAGTTTCCACTGGTTTTTCAAATCGTACGCAAGGTTTTCATACTTAGTGGTTTTCTCCAACTCGGTTTTCCTGATATTATGAGAGAGTGGCACTGCGATGTCAATTATAAAAGCCCTTTTCTCCTTTTTACTAATTAGAACAATGTCTGGTCTATTATAATCGACCGTTCGATCTGTTGTGATTGGTCTGTCCCAGTATAGGATTGCATCAGATGATTCCAATACGGGTGAAGGTGAGTACTTATAATATGGAGCAGGTGCGTTATCTAATAGCGAATACTTTAATGCAATTTGCTGATGTATAATTTTCGCCAGCTGATTATGTCTTCCTAAATAAGCATTAGGGGCTAGAACTGCACACCCACCGATAAGGTGTTCAATCGTTTCCCCCACTATACCGCACTTCCTACATCGGTCGACAACATCCATGTGTAGTATATGCTTGTCATAGTTCCGTGTTCTTACTACCTTATCTTGAATAGATGTCGCAAAACCTTCTGTTTCTGGGTACAACAGCCCATCGGTCAGCCATTTTAGAGACAATGGTCCATCAATGGTATCATCCTCGAGTGACTTTGGATACCGTCCATGCAGTGTCTGTTGTTTCCATTCACGGACACAATCCGTAAGTGTTGTTCTACCATCAATACGATTTAATTTATCTAGGTTCAAAGGGGTGAAACCCCGGTCCTCCTTAGCAACCAACTTCATTAGCGTGCTGCTTGAATTAATGAAGCGTTCTCTCATCTTACTCTCCTGGTTCAGACAAAGGTTCTTAATGTTCACGAGGCCTCTGCCTCCCAACTTTCTTGGAATGTACAGTCGCTTCATAGATGAATTTGGATGCAGACATCGGAATTTTGTCAATGTTTTATTATTATTATTATTATTATTATTATTACCCTCGTACTGAACTCAGCATCTCAGCTTAAGCTGGTCTATATTACAATGCCAAAATGAGAAAGCAATTCAACTCCTCTCACTTAGCATAAAATTTTACGAACAATGTGGCACGTCTGCAAGAGCACTGCACGTTGTCCCACTATGGCAATCGATTTTGAGATACCAAGGTTCTTCAAATTTTTTGAAAATTTCTTACTTATTAGGCCTTCGGCGGATATAACGAAAGGCACTATCTCTACCTTATGCAGTTTCCACTGGTTTTTCAAATCGTACGCAAGGTTTTCATACTTAGTGGTTTTCTCCAACTCGGTTTTCCTGATATTATGAGAGAGTGGCACTGCGATGTCAATTATAAAAGCCCTTTTCTCCTTTTTACTAATTAGAACAATGTCTGGTCTATTATAGTCGACCGTTCGATCTGTTGTGATTGGTCTGTCCCAGTATAAGATTGAATCAGATGATTCCAATACGGGAGAAGGTGAGTACTTATAATATGGAGCAGGTGCGTTATCTAATAGCGAATACTTTAATGCAATTTGCTGATGTATAATTTTCGCCAGCTGATTATGTCTTCCTAAATAAGCATTAGGGGCTAGAACTGCACACCCACCGATAAGGTGTTCAATCGTTTCCCCCACTATACCGCACTTCCGACATCGGTCGACAACATCCATGTGTAGTATATGCTTTTCATAGTTCCGTGTTCTTACTACCTTATCTTGAATAGATGTCGCAAAACCTTCTGTTTCTGGGTACAACAGCCCATCGGTCAGCCATTTTAGAGACAATGGTCCATCAATTGTATCATCCTCGAGTGACTTTGGATACCGTCCATGCAGTGTCTGTTGTTTCCATTCACGGACACAATCCGTAAGTGTTGTTCTACCATCAACACGATTCAATTTATCTAGGTTCAACGGGGTGAAACCCCGGTCCTCCTTAGCAACCAACCTCATTAGCGTGCTGCTTGAATTAATGAAGCGTTCTCTCATCTTACTCTCCTGGTTCAGACAAAGGTTCTTAATGTTCACGAGGCCTCTGCCTCCCAACTTTCTTGGAATGTACAGTCGCTTCATAGATGAATTTGGATGCAGACATCGGAATTTTGTCAATGTTCGACGTGTTAATCTATCCAGTCCATCAAGGTCTGTTTCTGACCATTTAACAATACCAAAGGAATAGGTCAGAGTTGGCACTGCCCATCCATTGATCGCTCTAATCAGGTTTCCACTGTTCAGTTTGGTATTTAAAAGTTTTGTAAGCCTCTTTTCGTACATAGTAGAAAAGTCTTTCTTTAACTGGCTATGATTAAATTTCTCGTTTTGAGGTATACCTAAATATTTATAGGATTCTTCTGGTGCCAGTTGTTGTATGTTACAGTGTGTTGAATGTTGATTGTTGACTATTCCTTTTTGAATGCTAATGGTAGAGCATTTATCAAGTCCGAATGACATCTTGATATCCCTACTAAATTCTTCGACCATTTTTATTAACGAGTTTAGTTTTTCTCTAGTTTCTCCATAGAGTTTAAGGTCATCCATATATAGTAGTTATTATTATTATTATTATTATTATTATTATTATTATTATTATTATTATTATTATTGTTATTATTATTATATATAGACATTGAATTAGGGAGACGAGGATATCCAGCATGGGCGACTTTTGGTAAGTTTTCATATGTTCTTAGGAAGGGACAAAATAATCCCACAGCGTTTAAGATCTAAAGCATCATATTATCAGTGCGTACTGCCTGTTCTAATATATGGTGGCCAGACATGGACCTTAATAAGGCGGAAATGTGAAGCTGATTACCCAAAGAGCCAAGGAGCGATCAATGATACGAAGAGGCAGAAATATAGAGAAATAGAAAGGTTGAAAGATAGAGACATAGAGTGGCCATAAATGGGGAAACGGAATAGAAGTAGACCAGTGATGAGATGGTTTGATGATCTGAAGGGGGTGGTAGGGTTGCCATTGACGAGAATCGCACAAGATCGTGATAGGTGGAAGTTCTTGTGATAGGTGGAAGAAAAACAGCTTTCAATTCTGAGGTCGGCCGTATTACGACGTAACGGACGTATTACGAATACGTCCGAATGCCTTTTGGTTTACGCAATGCACCAGCTAGATTCCAACGCACCATGGATAACATCTTGCGTGGACCACAAAATTAAATTTGTTTAGTAAAAGTTAGTTTAAAGTTTTAGTAAAAATTAGTTTAGTGTTTTACAAGGACATTTTACATTGGCAGTGATAAACCTGTAACCCATCCATTAAAAACTTTAAACGAGTCCGAACAAAATTACAGTACAATAGAAAGGAACTACTATCAATAATATGAGCTACAAAGTATTTCCGACCGTACTTGTTTAGTCGCAGGTTTGAAATTATAACAGATCATAAGCCACTTCAGCGGCTGATTAAAAGAACCAAGTTCTAGATTAGTAAGATGAAGATTACGTCTAGAACACTATGACTATGAAGTGATGTACAAGAAAGGAAAGAACAATACGAATGTAGATACACTCTCTAAAGTACGAATCCATACTAAAGAATTTGACCAATTAGAGAAAATAATAAAAACGTTTCAATATCTGATAAAATAGGAGAACAACTTCATATATGTGATGTAGAACAACCGGAAGAATCTCAAAATGAATGCCGAAATGACGTCGACGATAACATAACAGTACAGACTAGTCATGAAGACAGTATTCATAAAATACCAATTTCGGAAAAACCTTTAAATATCTATAATAACCAAATAGTTATAGACTTTGTTTATTATTCACCTGCGAAACCAAAAACAATACAAATATTCCCAACAAAATCAAAAACTAATCTACAACTTTCAAAAAAGTTCTTAAAAAGTTATCTTTAAAATTCTTTAAGGAATTTATCACACCTAAAACTACGAACGCACTTCATTTCAAAGATGATAATTATTTTCCAGAAATATATAACATACTTAGAAATCGATTCAAAAATTAAGCATTCAAACTCGTTAAATGCAGCGTTATCTTGGAAGATATTAAAAAGAAAGACAAAACACTATTATTTAAAATTATCATGACGAAAAAACCAACCACCGTGGAATTCTGGAAACAGAAACACGTATTAGAATAAATTATTACCGGGCAGGAATTAAATCAGATGTTACCGATTACATGTGCGAAAATTGTCAATTCAATAAATATGGTAGAGACTTGGGTCACTTCAAAAGCTAATGATTATTCCAACTCTTTCTAAGTCTTTTGAACTAATTCATATAGAGACTTTTCAGGTACAAGGACAAAAATATTTAACTATTATAGATATATTTTTGAAATATGCCTAAAACTACCCATTACAATGTCTAGCCGGTTACTGAAATTATACGATCATTACTTTCTTTTATGACACATCATGGATTACCATCTAGATACAATGAACAATGGTACCGAACTAAAAAATAGTGTTGCTCAAGTATTTCTTCAAACACCTCTTCACATTTTTTCACCTCACCATATATCTAATAATTATCCTGTATCGAATGGATCCATACAACGTCTCCATTCTACTATATTAGAACATTTACGAGTGATTATTAGTAAAAACAAAACTGATATTTTAAATCAAATGCCCTATGCAATTTCAGGTTACAACAATTCAATTCATTCTGTAATAAAACAAAAACCAGTCGATATAATAAATGGTCATCTGAATTCAAAAGATCCTTTTGATATTAATTTAAATCAAAAACTCATTAACCATTATATCGTAGAACATCGCCAAGCTACTCAAGAAATTTATAAAAAATTAAACGAAAACATCAGTAAATATAACGAACAGTGAGAAAAGAAGAGGAGAAGAAGGAGAAAATGTTTATAGAAAACTAAAGTCAAATAACAGCAATAAATTAACACAGAAATATGTAAAGAGAAAGTTAATAAAAATAAAAATATTAAAATTCATTCAAGATTAAAATTGATTCACAAACAAAATGTAAGAAGATCTAAATTGAAACGTAATCCATAACAGGTCCCAGCTTCTGCTACCAGCAGCCCTTCAAGAAGTGAAATTTACTAATTACTAATTACTTTAATTTAGCTCAAAACCCGGTAGTTTTTCCATATAAGCTAGGAACAGCGCGTTTAAAATCAAACGTTCAGACCTGCATTATTATGACCTAGAACCTATAGAAAGACAACCCCAACTCCTCAGGAAGCATTATGATGAACTTACTAATGTTTTAGATATAAAACATAACAATTTTTATTTTGATCTTCAAAATTTTCGTAAAACAATGTCATACCAACTAATTTCAGCGGAAAAAAAGTATAATGCTATTGGTCCTGTATATCGTACTAAAAAGAGGTGTAATTAATGGCTTAGGCTCTATAATTAAAAACATTAGCGGTAATTTAGATACGGATGACGCAGAATTTTATATGAATACTATTAATAAATTACAAACTAACCAAAGAGGCATGATAGAAAAGGTAAACAAGTAAATTTCTCTCACCACCAAAATGATCATAATCAGATGTATATAATCAAGATCAAGATAAATCATAATCAAGATGTTGTAATTCAAGGTATAAAAGAGATTAGATTGAGAACGGACAATCTAGTATCAAACCTAAATTATTATCTGGACGCTAGGAATGTGTTAGATTCGATTAATATAAGCCTTAGCGATATGTTACAACTACTAACTTTTTCCAAAATCACATTTCAATTATTATTATTATGATGCTTTAAAAGTTCTCACTTTCCAATAATGTATACGTGTCACCTTTCAATATTTTCATTTATATACAATTCCTGCACAAAACCTTACCACCATTATTCCCCATAATACCTATCTGATTATGAACAGGAATTTCTACCAATACATGGCAGTATCTTGTGATATTCTGCAGAACAAGTACTTCTGTACAAAGGCCAACTTAATCAATGCATTGGAAATCGACAATTGTATCTACCGATTATTAAAGTTAGAAACCAGTCTTCTAACTTGTGAAGAAATCCCGAACAAATTAACTAGAAACATCATAGAGCAATTGAACGAAGCCCATTATATCGCTGTATTTGTCAATAAAACAAAAATTGAAACTACTTGTAAGGAGACGGATTTTGTGCAACTGAAGGGAACTTATTTAATCGAACTACCTGCTGGTTGTAAATTTCGTACTAATGATTCTATGTACGAAAACCATATAGAAGAATCCTTTAGCCAACCTCTGCTCTTAGAAGCAATATCAGTTAATAAGCATCAAGCAACAACGAAGTATAGAACGAAGCTCCTCTTACAAAATGTACCGTTGAATTAATTGGTCCTTCGCATCATCAAACTGTTTGTGGACCATGTCAATTTACCTTATCCTGATTGCCGCTGGATTATGGTACGTCTTCTATCGACTGAAAAGAAGAAAGTCACAAGCCAGACCAAGGACCGAAGCCGAAAAACTACAACCAACGCTTAGAATGTTTTTCACCTCCGAAGGACAATCTTCCGTTTAGGAATGCATGGGTTATGTGCAGAGGTCCCTGGCAAATTTTAAGGAACCGCTGAGAACCACAAGTCTTAATAGTTGGCATTACCTATTTTATAAATGGAATAAAACAAGATATAAAATTGTTTTATTCGATTTAGAAAATGAACTATCACAAAGTAACGGACAAATAATTCAATAATTAGGCTTTTGAATAAAAAATAATTATCGATTTTTTTACTTTATTTTAAAATTTAATCGATGCGAAAAACTTTTTAAAAACTTGTTACAATTAATTATAAATGAATTTTAAGATATAAAATTTAAATAAAAATCACGTGACTACGAACGCGCCGCGATTGGCTGCTATGTTTGTGACGTCAGAATTTCAAAATGTTTTCCCGTCAGTACTGTCAACGGCTTCTATTTGCATACATATTGTGAAAATTATTGTTGGTTAAGTGTAAAATAAAATATTGTTGATTACTAATTTAGTTCAGTAATGTGTGACAAAGGGTTCATAAAGGCTAATTCTAATAATATACCTGCTGTGGATATTTTTATGATCACTTATTTTTATATTCAGCTGAAGTTCGAGGTGCTAAAGCATCGATGTAAGTTTTTAAAAAAATAATAATATGTTCAAGTATGTCAAAGTATTTAAGTTGTGCCAGAAACTTCAAATCGAATACCGGTTTTCTAGCTAGTTGGGTTTCCATAATTCCCCACACATTTTCAATTGGGTTGTTATCTGGAGATTATGAAGGTCAGTACACTGCCGAGATGCCATTTTCCTCTTTCCAAGATTTGCACAGGCGATTTCGATTAATTTTTTTGCAATTGTATTGACCGACTTTAGGGGGTACGCTTCAACCTGTAACCTGAACCTGAAATTATTCTTAATGTCTGAATGATTGTGGCGTGTTCATATATTTTTTCTCCTTTATTTGGGTTTTTTCGCCACTGTCTAAAACTCAAAAAATATCAAAAATACCTGTTGTTCAAAATACCCAAATACTGAAATTCTTCTGTCCTGAGCGAAGTTATTGAA
Organism: Cosmopolites sordidus; assembly: GCA_031761425.1. NCBI lineage: Eukaryota > Metazoa > Arthropoda > Insecta > Coleoptera > Curculionidae > Cosmopolites > Cosmopolites sordidus. The sequence goes on from JARFXV010001620.1 coordinate 26,141, forward strand.
CATAACCAGACTCTTTTTCAGGTTTATTTTCAAGCCAGATGGTTCGCCAGCCCTTTGCAGTTCTTGTATACGTCTTTGCAGCTCCTCTGGGTCTTGTGAAATGAGACCAATATCATCTGCAAATCTATGATGGTTTAAGTTTGCACCATTGATCTTTACACCATCCTGTTCCCAATCCAATTTACGGAACACTTCTTCAAGGCCAGCCGAGAAAAGAATAGGCGATATTGCGTTACCCTGCCGTACACCTCGTTTTACATTAATTCCCACTTCAAGATCTTCAAGGTGAATTGTGGTTGTAGCTCCATCATATATCGATTCTAATAGATTTACATAGGCTCTCTCTACACCTTGACTAAGCTGTGAATCCATTATCGTATGCTTTGAGATGGAATCAAATGCTTTTTCGTAGTCGATAAAAGCCAAGCACAGTGGCATGGTGTATTCGTTGTGCATTTCTAAGGCCTCCTGTACAACCTGGATTTGATCCATTGTACTGAATCCACCTCTGAATCCTGCTTGTTCTCTTAGTTGTGCGTCATTCAGTTTTTTTAATATTCTTTTAGAAATTATCTTAGTGAAAACCTTGTACATTACTGATAGCAGGCTTATTGGACGGTAGTTCTTTAAATCTTCCTGTGCTCCCTTTTTATGTAAAAGGATCACTTCTGCATTTTTCCATAAGTCAGGTACTTTTTGTTCTTTGAGGCATTTTGAGTATAATTTTGCACAGTTTTATGTAACGTCCGACCACCAGCTTTTAGCATTTCGACAGTTACACTGTCCTTTCCTGGATCCTTGCTGTTTTTCATCAACTCTATAGCATTTGTGACTTCCTCCACTAGGATATCTGGCATTTGTTCTTCCGTGGGTATTGTTGACTTTGATTGGTTCTGATCTTCATATAACTGGGAATAAAATTTTCTGACAATCTCTAACATTTGGGTACGCGCCTTGCACACTGTGCCATCCTCTGGCCTTAAGGCATATATTTGCGTTCTTTTGTTTCTCAGCTTCTGTTTAGCTTTGTTAATTCCTTTGTTTTCTTCCAGGGTTGTTTGCACTAGCTGCATATTGAATCGGCGCGTGTCCTCTCTGATACGTTTTCTTATAGTTTCGCAGAGCTCGACTCTGCCAAAAGGACAACCTGTATTTCTCATTGCTCGCCGTTTCTTCATTAAATCAATGGTCTCACTGGAGATTTTTGTTTGTTCGAGACATTTTTCTTCTGGTGCTATTGAAGCAGCCGTTTGAAGTACATTGTTGATGATTTCTTCATATTGAACTGATATTTCCATCTCCTCTGGATCTTGTAACGCAGCAAACCGGTTTGACAGAGCAATCTCATAATCGCTTCCTCTCTCCAGCAGTTTTCCCGAATTCACCTTGTCCTTGATCTTACCATTCCTTCGAGCTCTTTTCGACGGTCAATCCGAACCCTTGCTCGTACCATTCGGTGGTCACTTCCAACATTGAAATTGTTAAGGACAATACAATTGGTAAATATTGTTTTATCGTTGATCATGAGGTCTTCCTACATTTTTCTCTTTGACCAACCTCCTTAACCTTGTGTCTGGAACACTTTCTATCCTGAATTTCACAATATATATATTCACAATATATATATATATATATATATATATATATATATATATATATATATATATATATATATATATATATATATATATATATATATATATATATATTTATTTATATATATATATATATATATATATATATATATATATATATATATATATATATATATATAATTGGGCTTATTGGGACAGATATTTGGTTTCTTAAGTCAAGCAAAACAAATAATATATTTCCCAATTTTATTCAAGAAATTGTATTCCAAAATTTTCTAAAATAAGTGACAAAATACCTAATTTTGCAAAATCGAAATGACTTGATTTAGAAATCAAACATTTGTGCCGTGAAAGAACTATGTCTGAAATTTAGGCGTACCATCTTTAGACGAAATAAAATTTTAAATTAACGAATGTTGCTGCACTTTTCAAAGGAATATGTTCACAGCAGTAAATATGAAATTTATTACAAAAATTAAATTTTTAAATAAAAAATTCAGAAATTTTAAAACCAAGCATTCAAGAAAACTTGAACCGTAGAAAATCTTTCAACACAGACGTTCGACAATTCCTATTCTTCTTCCTGTGGTGCTACATTCTGTTAATGAATGTTCAACCTTTGCCTCCAACTGGATCGATCTCCAGCAGCCCCTTGTCAATTTTTGATGTGTAGTAGTTCTTTAGCATCTCTTCTTATATTGTCCTGCCATCGTGTCTTTCGTCCATGTCTTTTTATGATATCCCTATATACCCCTCCATGAGTTTCCTTGTTATTCGGTTTTCTGGCATTCTCGATACATATCCCGCCCATCTGAGTCGCTGAACCCTCGAATACTCTACAATATCCAGATCTTTGTATAATTGTTTAAGTTCGAAGTTATACCGGATCCTTCAAATTCCATTATCATTCACAGCGCCAAACATTCTTCGAAGTACTCTTCTTTGAAATACTGCAAGTATCTCTTCGTCATCGTCAATTATCTAGTTTTGTTTTCTTCTTGAATTTGTTTTTTTACCATCACCTTTGCTTTATCTATATTTATTTAAGGATCATCTCTTTTGGCTTTCACCTTTATTTTATCATATGTCTCTCTTAATATTTCTTTCGAACGTATTAATACGTTCAAGTCATCTACATATATTACGATATGTTTTTCTTTATTTATGATTGTTCCATTTACGTCTATGCCTCTTTCGCCGATGGCTTTGTTCATTACTATGTTAAACAGAACTGGTGCCAATCCATCTCACTGTCGCAAACCTCCTACGATCTCAAATTATACCGTGGTATGTTGTTAGATTTTAATACTGCCTTGGAATTAAGTATTGTCATCCGAGTAAATGTATTAAGTTTAGCTGGTATTTCCATTTTCTCAATAGCCTCACATACTACTGCTTTGTGTACAAGGTCGTACACCTTTTTAAATTTATAAACATCTGGAATAAATGATTATCAAATTCGCTTGTTTTCTCCTTATTTATATATATATATATATATATATATATATATATATATATATATATATATATATATATATATATATATATATATATATTTATATATATATATATATATATATATATATATATATATATATATATATATATATATATATATATCTTTTTTTGGGTTTTTTGCCACGATCTAAAACTCAAAACATATCAAAAATATCTGTTCAAATGTAATTAAAGATCTCACTGGGTAAATAACAAAAAACCAAACGGAGACAAATTTCTCAGTGATTCTTTTCTATAATAAATTTGTATAACGAACAAAATTTTTAAAAATATAAAAATGTTCTAAAATAAATACAAACTTTTGAACATTAACGTTTCGGGAAGCATTCTCCTCCCGTTTTCAAAACGAATCTAAAAAATAAATTATATTAATTTCTATATATAATGCAAAGATAGGAAGTAAATATATTTTTTGTGTATGTTAATGATACTTACATTGACAATGTATTTTATTATTAGTCTAATATCTATCAAAAGTTAAAAAAAACCATCAGAAACATATTAAATAAACAAAATCGAATTATTATTATGACTTACCTATAATGTACATCAAGATAATTATGGATATTGGTAACAACGAGCAGTGCGCCTTCACTAAGCTGAAGTCACGTTTAAGAAAAAAATCCCCAAGGAATTGGATTTGTTTTTCATAATTCACAAAAAAAAGTATTTTTTTCTGAATTATGTATTGACAGTGAGGCTTTAACAAAAAGCAAATGTTTGATCCTTGATATTCGATAATTTATACCATAGAGGTAGAGTACATTATAATTCTACATGATTACGATATATTATTACCTTTAGCATTTTTTGATATATTCAGAGACTCATCGATATATAGGGTGAGTTTGATAAGGAACTTGACAATATTAATTCAGTAGTACATGATAACCAAAGAAAAAATGTATATACGACTTTCCTGGATGATACGATGACTGGAATAAAAAAAATAAGATTAATCAAATACAACTTTGGAGACCAAGGTGCATAATCCTATTGATATCAAGCAACCCATCAACAGAACAATTCACTTCTTTTACGACAGTATCATGTGACAAATATTTCTCTTTGAATTTGATTTTCATTAATTTGGATTCCGGTACTATAATTAAATATAATCCTTTTAGTAAAAGACTGATTTAAACTGTAGATAAAAACGTTGTTTTTGAAGATATTAGTTCATACTTCTCACGGTTATCAGGTGAGAGTGTCGATGTTTCACATTTATTTGATAAACCAAGTGGTGACCACTACGAAGGTAAAGATGGAAACATTGCATAGTCAGTTGTGAAGCATTTGAATATATCCTGCCTTCAATAAATGATACTAATTGTTCAATAATCAATTCGAAATGTGCCGAACTCTCTATAGGATGCAAATTTGTCAGTTGCTTGATGGTTTAGCCCATCTGACTTTTATTACAAGAATTATGTCCTATTTATACAGCAGATACGTAAATGTACAATTCACCATAAATTACAGAGGTAATTACTAATAATGATTTACCACTAATTGAGATTTACCACTAAACACTAAAATAATTATGTTTATATATATATATATATATATATATATATATATATATATATATATATATATATATATATATATATATATATATATATATATATATGATTTATGGGCAAGATAAATAAAAATTAAAAGTAGTGTTTTGGAGTTTAGTGATGAACCTCTTTGGGATTAATTTAAAAATTATTTCATTTTTTAAACTTGAAAATTACGTGGTAAATCAAAATTAACCGGTACTCCACGTGGGTATTTTCCTTTCCATAACGTCAGCAAATATCTCCCGAGACTGGTCTATGACCTTATAACTGTCTCTAGTTAACCTCGAGCTAAAAGCTTGGAATAATTTTTTTTAAATTTTTTTAATTTTGGCTAAATGCGCCTGAAATATTTTTTTTGTTATGATGGGGTAATCTTGGGGAATGGGGAAACTCACCCAGAAAGCTGACTGAGCTAGACACGTTGCTCTCTGGGTAGTACCGGATTATTATTTGGTAACTCGTTTTTAACAAGAAATTTCCACAACCTCTACGCCTATAATAGATACTCCAATATCTGTTAATATAATGCGATATAGGTAATCTCGCCTGAAATAAAATTGTATTATTTTGTTGTGTTGCTTTGGATTTTTAACTATTTTAATTATTTTAATCGCCTGAATTTACCTGAAATTTGGGCCTATTGTAATATCTCATTCTCATCAGGAGTTTGGATCATAATCCATAAACCTTATTATTTCTACATTTTCATGCGTACTGTCAACTAATAGTACTTTTTCTGCTTTCCTTTTCATGAAAGTTTACGTGGCTTCCAGATTAAATCCCTTTGTGTCCTTTGATTTCTTTCATATAGTGGTGCATTTTCTACCATCCTGACGTATCTGCTTTCTGCTGACATCAGCCTGTTTGTATGTATTCAAGCTGCATATCCCCATGCAGCTGAACAATATATTAATTGAGGCCTTGTTACACCTTTGATCATGCCCAGTTTCGCCTTGAGATTCATGGCATTTTTGATTCTATTGATCGCTTTTCGTTTGTGCGTTTCCATGTGAGTTTGAAATTCAATTTTATGCCAAGGTATCTTTCTTCTTGGCTCCATGGTACTATTTCGCCATCTATCTCTATATTCGTTCTCGGAACCAATCTTTTTTTTTAGCAGCAGGATGGCTTGACTCTTCTAACTGTTGATCTCGATCTTCCAGTCAATGCACCAATCAGCTATATGCGCTTAATGTCTTTTGTAGGTGATGTCTTCTCGTCTATGCTTGATTGTCACTGCAGCATCGTCTGCATATAGTCACAACTTGGTTAATGGATTTCTCGTTATGTTATATGTGTAAATCGTGTATAGATGAGGGTTTAGTACCGATCCTTGTGGGATACCCGCTTCGAGTATCCTTATTCCTGAAATGTTTTTTCCTACTTTGACTAGGATTTTTCTGTTCGTTAGATAACTGCACGTTAGTCTGCAGATTTTCTTCGAGTAGAAGAAATTTTGTCATCATGTATATGAATCCTGCGTGCTAGATCTTGTCGAAGGCTTTGGTTATGTCTAGAAGGACTATTCCTGTGACTTCTTTAATTGGGAACCTTTCGATAGCAGTTTTGTCTGAAGGAATGACCAAAACCATGACCATATCAATCGGTCATTGCGAATGTGGAGTGCAATCACATATAGCTCACGTCATCCTGTGGTTTATGATCATAGCAGTCAAGATTGCGCGAACCAACTGAAGAAAGAAACGATATAAAACTTGTGACGAGAGCATCAATAATAAATGAATCAATAATATGGTCATAAGAACCAGACCAAAATAATATCTTATACCCTTTGGGCATAACATAAATCATACTCTTAATAATGTATGATAAAAATACTTTCCACACAGGACGTACAATATTATAATTTTTGGTCTAAATGACAAGATAAGTACTTTAGCAGAACAAACTCTTTAATATGAATAACAAATCAAATCTTAAATTATTATGGACCTACGAAACCGGCTCGCAATTTGCTCACAGAAGGAAAATAAATATTAATTATAGTAATTCTTAAACCTACCTTAAAGACTACCTAAAAAGAGTTTGTCTAGCTGCCCCTTGCCATTATTAGTTATAAAAATTTATTATTTTATTTTTAAATAATACATAATTAGTAATGTATGATAAAAATAGTTTCCACACAGGACGTACAATATTATAAGTTTTGGTCTAAATGACAAGATAAGTACTTTAGCAGAACAAACTCTTTAATACGAATAACAAATCAAATCTTAAATTATTATGGACCTACGAAACCGGCTCGCAATTTGCTCACAGAAGGAAAATAAATATTAATTATAGTAATTCTTAAACCTACCTTAAAGACTACCTAAAAAGAGTTTGTCTAGCTGCCCTTTGCCATTATTAGTTATAAAAATTTATTATTTTATTTTTAAATAATACATAATTAGAAATGGACGCATGTTTGGACACATGTTTAAAGAAAATGTTTACTCAAAATAATATAAATAATCAATTGTGTATTTCTAGAATTGTATTCAAGACAGCAATTTTACCAACAGCAGAATATATGAAGGTTCGAAAGATAAGCCTTATACATCAACAGTTTTTCAGTCAGTTTTTTTGAAAAGCATAAACAATGGAAATTGTTACTATATTCTTAACAAACACGTCAATGCAGCCTTCATGGGGACATATATCCTTATGGATCATCGCTAATCAGAAATGTCAACATAATATTGCACAGAATCATGGAATCTGGCCTGGCGAAGTACCAATCATTTTTCAAATATCCAATACAAAGTACAAACTACAATAAGAGACAGAAAATTGACATTCGAAACGTTGTATCATGTTTTTATTTGTAGGGATTTGTATTGAGCGGTTCGGTTGTGGTGTTCTTAGTTGAGATCAAATTAAGTTTGATAAATGCAGAAAAAATTATGTCTAAGTACGTTTGGATAAATGTCAAATCCTTTTTATTAGAAAACGAAGGTACATCATCAAATTGTTTATTCCAAATGAAAATGTTCTCAACACAAATCGCACTCAAGCATCCATTTATAATATATACAAAACAGTACGAAAATATGTTGTTACCAAATAAGTCTCTTTTTTAATAAAAATGAAATTATTAATCACAGCGACGGCAGCCGTTCGCCGGAGATATCTAGGCGTAGGTCATGAATGAGTTGATAATACATTATTATCTGGCCTTATCTCCTTTGTTGCGCGGGCTCGTTTATCTGCCTCTGGACTATCCAGTTACTAGTAAGTTCGTATACTGGTAATTATGTGTCCCGAATGCGGGGGTCCCAAAAAGGTCTGAAATCTGCCACTGCAAAAAGTGAACCCCAAAAATGAACGGATTCGGTAATGACTGGGCTCCAATATGACTGATTTTATAATGAGTTGGTCCTAAATTGACCGGGTTCTGTAATCACCGGGTCATAAAATGATCGAATTCCATAACCACCGGGACATAAAACCCTCTACAAAAATACCAAAGAATAAGCCTGAGTATGGCTTGGCTAGTTAATCTACATACCTATAACAGAAGGGTACAGAGTAGAGGTGTTTGTTCAGCTCGAGGTGTGACGTTAGACTCTGGCGGCCTCACCCCGTAGGATACAGGTGCGCTCGCAAAATAAAACTCGCGCAAAACGATCTTACCTTTAGCGGCCGATAATTTGTAAATGCTACAATGTCTGATGCTTTCCTGATATCTTGAAATATTCATTGTTGTTTCCTGAATAATCATTGTTTTCTTTTAATCTAATAGCCATTCTATCAACATTTCTGGAAAAAAATAAAGACAGTAGAATTTACTAGAGCACTATACATGGAAGCATTCCGTCAATGCTATCAAGACCACCGATCCTTAAGCACGGATAAATTTTTATGTACTATAATAGTTTTATTTAATTAAAACCCTTTCGAAATTGTTATTATAACATTTATTAAACACCTATTTAAATCTAGTATATGCCCATCTCTACTTCAATTTCTTTTCTCTTCCAATGATGTCGCATACTCTAGTTTGTTCTCTGATACATCTGTAGGTCTTTCTGTTCCTCCTTGTAATGCTAAGAATACACCATTTCCATCTCTCAAGATATATGTAGTGATCCACTATATCTAAAGCTCTACTCTAGACAGAAATTCTTCTAATTATTGATTGATAGGTCAGTTACTTTGTGATAGTTTATTTTTAAACCGAATAAAACAATTTTTTACTTTGTAATCTATCACTTTTCTCAAACACTACTTTAAAACTAAGGTATTACAGCCGTTTATCTTATAGACTTGATTTTACACAATATTTTTACAATATTTTAAATAGTAGGAATTCCGAAGATCTGGTTGAACATTTAATAACTATCTAGACGGGTTTTTATTATATTTATAAATTTCAATCGCTTCTAAAATGTTTATTTTTAATGCTTTTTGGTGCTGAATGTAAAATTTTTTAATTTCTAATCTCGGGAAATATATGTCCGATATATATGAAATGGTTCGCAAAATTAGAATTTTGTTTTTTTTAACAGGTACGCAGATTTAGGTTCTTTTTATCTGATCTGATAAGGTCTATATATTAACCATATAGTAACCCAAACTCAAACAAAGTAAAGTTTTAGAAAATATAATATCTGAATTAGAACTATCCCTTGAAAACATTTCTAATTATATTCCTAATAACAACAGAAAAAATAAAAAGACTCTAGAAACTGAATAGAAACTGACTAGAAATGAATCGAGAATACCACAACAAAAATGAAGACCATATTATTAAATCCATTAATTCTAAAATCAAAGATAATAATTTAGTTATGACTAAAGCAGATAAAGGCAATTCAATTGTTATTCTAGAAAAAGAAAAAATTTCTTAATAATGAAGATCTTGGAAAAATAAACAATGAGCCTACTACAAAATTTCAAATCAAGTTAAAAGTAACAATAAAAAACATAAACACAATTTTGTCAAACGAAGATAAATATAAAATAGTTAATATGAATCCTACTCCTCCAAAACTGTACGATTTGATTAAAATTCATAAAGAAAATTTTCCAGTAGGACCGGTACTTTCGCACGTAAGTTAAATACGAAAACAGACAAACTTCGTTTTAAAAAACTTTATTTTATAATAAGGGCACTTAAACTAAGGAACAATATTGTAAACAGCACGAGCTTTGACACTACAATATCGATTGCCTCTACAATACAGACTTTCCTTAAATATAAAACTTATAGCTTATTCATCATCAAGCGATGGATATCCGTCGATTTGGGGTCATTACTTCTCCACCCTTAGTTTTATCAACGTCCTCGTTGACAAGTTTTTGTAAGAGTTTCATCATTTGTTTCTTCTTCGTTTTATCCATAAATATATCATTATAGCTATTACAAGAAGGAAAATGAGGCACACAATTGTGAAGACGTAATGATGGACTTGTTGAGGAAACCCGTTGTAATATATAAAGTAACGAGTAAAAGTAAATATATTTTTTTTGTATATGTCAACTTACATTACTTACATACTTACATTACTTACATACTTACCTCATACTTACATTGACAACAATTGTTGTCAATGTAAATAAATTAATATTAATTAGTTTTGAAAATGGGGGGAGAGTACCCTCCGAAACGTTAACGTTAAAAGTTTGTAAAATTTTTTATAACATTTTTATATCTTTAAAATTTTGTTCGTTAGGCAAATTTATTACAAAAAAGAATCACTGAGAAATTTGTCTCCGTTTGGTTTTTTGTTTTTACCCAGTGATTCTTTCTTGAAATAAAAACAGGTATTTTTGATATTTTTTGAGTTCTAGATAGTGGCGGAAACCCCAAATAAAGGAAAAAAAATATATGAATACGCCACAATCATTCAGACATTACTTATATAAATTGTATGGTAGTGACTTACAACTAAAGATGATGAAATGTCCTCGGTGTTATAACCGTTATATGGCAACTTGTGTACCCGAAGTGCTTGTCAATGGGTCGATGGGTCCTGCACGGTCAGGATCAGGAGGCTGAAAGGAAGTATTGGTCTTTCTGAATTTCCCTATGTTCGTAGTTACAGGTTTCTTTCTAGTTACACCAGTTATTTTATTTTTGTTTATATTAGTCACTTTAGTCGGTATATATTGGGGATTCATTTTGTTGCGTAGTGTGTTTTTCCTGTAAATAGTCTGATCGGGGATCAATTCAGGGGGTGGTTCTATATTGTTATTCCGTTTTTGTGTGGTTTCGGACTGTTTCTTATAGGTGTTTTTGTAAATTGCTTCGTTAAAAGGTATTAATTCACTTTTTCTCCTTTGATTATATTGTTCGAAGATGGTTAGGTCATTATTGATATTGGGCTCGTTAAGATAGGGACCATATAGTATCGAAAATGGCGAATGACCTGTAGTAGAATGGAGGCTTTGATTATATATTAAGATAGCAGAGGTCATTAAATTTTGTGGAGTTTCGTCAGGGTTTTGCGTTTTAAGGATTCGCAATTTCTCTAGCAATGTAGAATGTAATCTTTCCACAGGACTGTTGGACGATGAATTTCCAGGGGTAGTATAATGTACTTCTATGCAAAATAGTTGGAAAACTCTTTGAAGAGATTGTTTTTGAATTTAGCTCCATTATCAACAACAATTTTAGAAGGGGAATTATGATGAGAAAAGTAATGCCTTAGTTTTTCAACAATGGTAACTGCGTTTTTGTCAGTTACGAAATAAGCTTGGGCGTATTTGGAGAAAGAATCGATGATGGTTAGAAATTGGCAGTTTGAAAATTGGAATATGTCAAGATGTAAGGTCTTGAAAGGTTTTTCCGCTAATAAAAGACCTTCGTAGGTTCTAATATTTTTGTTTAAGTTGATTATAGGTTTCGGTTATACCATTATGATTATTCTGGTGATAGAAACAATTTTTTTTTGTTCGCGTCGTCAGTGATATCAGTAAGATAAGTATTAGAAAAGACTAATCTTGCGGATGGATTTAGATTAGCGTTAATTATTCTTTGAAACTCTATCTTTAGTTCTTGGTCTGGAGTATAAATAGTCACAGTCGCATCTGGTTTTATTATTACTTTCAGTATTTTCACTATATGGTCTTGTCATTCGGTTTTTAAAATCTCTACAAAATGGTGGTTTTTCTTAAATGGCTTCGAATATACATGTTTAAATTGGTTTCCGTAATCAATTATTAGGCGGTTTGTAGCGTAATTGGCGGGTAATTCTGATATTGGAAGATGTTTGCCTTGGGTATCATTATTAGAATGTACCGTAATGTTTGAAACTGCATCTTCCTCTCTTATATTTTCAGCAGTTTTTTCTTTGCTTGCGCTCTTGTTAAGGTCTCTTTACTTGATTGGAGATGATTTCTTCGTATTTGTTGCCTAAAGCAAAATCTTCAAGATTAAATTCGGCGAGATTGGCAACAGAATCATCGACATTAGGGACACTAGAATGTGCGTCGTTTGATTCGTGAATATTGATCTCGATACGGGAGAGAGCATCCGCGACGACATTTTTCTTTCCTCTTTTATATTTTATTTCAAAATGGAACTCTTCTAATTTAAGTCTCCATCTAATTAATCTTGAATTGGGTTCTCTGATCTTAGATAACCAAACAAGAGGATTGTGATCTGTTTCGATTATAAACTTTTGTCCATACAAATACGGGCGAAAGTGTTTAGTGGAGTCTACTATAGTTAGCAGTTCTCTCTCAATTGTAGAATAGTTCTTTTCAGCTGTATTGAGGGTTCTTGAATAAAATGCTATCGGGTGTTCATTTTGTGAAAGGACGTTTCCTATCGCTACGTTCGAAGCATCTGTAGAGAGTTTAAATGGTTTGTTGTAGTCAGGATATTGGAGGATAGGACAATTTGTAATTAATTTTTTGCATTTCTAGAACGCATTTTTGTACTCGGTATTTTCGGCATCAGCGGAACTACCTTTTCGAAGACATTTGGTCAATGGAAAGGTTATTTTGAGAAGTTTTTGATGAAACGTCTGTAGTAACATACTAATCCCAAGAATGCCTTGATTTCGTTCTGGCTTTTTGGAATGGGGTAGCGTTGGATGGCTTCAACTTTAGTTGGATTGGGTTTTATCCCATCGGGAGTGATGACGTGCCCTAGGAAGGAAACTTCCTTGTAGAGGAATTCTGATTTGTCCGGCTGAACTTTTAGGTTGACTTTTTTGAATCTTTTGAATATTATCCGTATGTGATCAATATATTCTGAGAGTGATTTTGAAAATATGTCGACACCGTCCATGTAAACAAAGCAGAATTTATATAGGTATTCCCTCAGTACTTCATCCATCATTCCTTGGAATGTGACTGGAGCATGTTTGAGGCAAAAGCGCATCCGAAGATACTTAAAATGACCATTGTTCACAGAAAACGCAGTCTTTTCGACGGAATCTGAACTCATCTCGATTTGATGGAAGCCTTGAGCTAAATCGAGAGTAGTGAAATAGGTGCACTTACTAAGGTTATCTAGGATATTATCGATACGTGGGAGCGGCCATTTTTCTTCAACGGTTACGTCGTTGAGCTAGCGGTAGTCGATTACTAGTTTGTACTTGTAAGATGTAAGCATCTGCCTTTTTCGAAACTATCCAGACTGGGGCGGAATAAGGCGAGATGGAAGGTTGAATAATTTTGTTGTCCAATAGTTTTTGAACTTGGGACTGTATTTCCTGGTTCATAGAAGATGGATGTCGATAGGATTTTACATAGATTGGACGATCATTATTAGTTCGGATATAATGTTTAGTTTGACTAGTGAAAGAAAGGTCACATCCTTCGTGGTACATAATATCTTTGAAATCGTATAGGAGGGGAATAATTTTCGATTTTCCCTTAGGTGTCAAATTATCCAATCGTAGGAGTTGTGATGGATTAAATTTCTTTTTGATAGATTCAGTAGGAGGGTCTAATAATTCAAACTGATCGTACGGAATGACTTTTATTCTGTGATGAAAATTGATACCTACTTCAGGAGCGGGATTAGGGATTTTACAATAACCATTTCGTACGTCAACTCGACAGTCGGTTATAATATGGTCTCCAACTGTAAATGATGGCAGAATAGCAACGCCGTTTACGTAATTTACAGGAATGCATAGATGGTTGTTATTAAGGTTCTGAATAGGTTGAGTCAAAGGTTTGTTATAAGCAAGAGAAAAAGGAATTTTAATATTCCTAAGAGTTAAGAGTTTCGTCTCGTAATCTATTAATACATGAAGATGTTTCAAATCCTTTGTTCCTATCAGTGCGTCAAAGTCATTGTGCCAATTAAAAACTCTCATATCTAAATTATCGTTAATTCCTAATTCTCTTAATAACGGTATAATTAGATTTTAATTTTCTTTGTACGTATTTTTGCAAACGGTTAGCTCGAAAGGTTCGAAAAATATCTTTTCAGAAAATTGATTAGCAATTTTAGGAGAAATGATAGAGTCAGTAGCACCAGAGTCAATGAGGACAGTTATTTGCATTTGAGGAAGATAAAAATATGGTAATTCAATTTTCTGGGTTATGTTGTTTAGGTTGATGGGAGATGAGGGCGAAGTTCTTGAAAATTTTCAGGTGTCCTTTCTGAAATGTTTTCATTAGTATTTCCGACGGCAGAAGGTGGTCGACAGAATTGAGGGTTGGGCATTTCGAACGAAGAATGATCCTCTTGAAGATAGTATGAAAAGGAATCTTGATAATATGAAGAATAATCATACTCCTTGGAAGGTTCTTCTACTAAATACTCTTCGTTATGCGGTTCCATATAAGTTTCAACGTTGGTCAATTCTCTAGCGGTGAAATTTCTTGAACCGGTTTGTTGAAATGCATTAGGGAATCCATGAGGTTGTCGATTATGATAGATTTTCGAAGGGCCTCCAGTTGAAATAGACATTGGTGTAGGGGTGTCTAATTTAAAAGGTCTATTAGTCTGTGGGGTATATACATTTCTGGGTTTCATTTGATGTTGGAAGAAAGTTTCGAAAAATCATTAAATTGCGTATTTTTATTATTTGTAAAATTGACCTGCGACTCGATCATATTAAAATTAACGACGTATGAAAAGGCGTCGTCAAGCTTGTTTGGATTTTGCAGCATTAGTATTGCTTTTAATATCTGCGGAGAATTGGCCGTTAATATTAGGACAGACGTTTTCTGTACCTGACTAAATAATATTATTTTTGAAGTTTGATCCTCAACTTCGCAATGAATTTTGGAGATAATTCTTTGAATAAATGTTTTTAATTGGTCTACAAAATTTAAAATCGTTTCGTTTTTATTAATCTTTATATATTGTAATTGTTGCATTAATATTTGATAAGTTATAGGGTCACCAAATTTTTCTCTAAGAGCAACTTTTATCAGAAGCCAGTTAGTTAAATCTGGTCTCGACAGGAGAAATTCTCTCGCGTTGTCTATTAATTTAGATTTTATAGCTGCCAGAACTACTTTATTTAAAGTCTCATTAGCATTACTTGCGTAAAGATAAAATAATTCATCGATGGCAATTATGAAACTCTCGAGGTGGTTTTGCGCACCGGAGAATGTGGGTAAAAGTGATGTGTGAAAACGGATGTTTTCCATTGTATTAAATAAATCTACTTGATTAAACGAACTTAAGTCTAATTCTGAGCTTAAATTAATTGATTGATTTGTTAAAATTTCTTTTGTTGAATCTGTTTTTGTGTTACTTTTTGGTTCACTTAACTCTAATTTTGCCCTATTATTCAATAAAATTTTTGTCAGACGTTTTGAAGAATAAGAAGATGAAGTTTTCATAGAGCTTATATTTATAAGTACAGAACCAAAGGGTTCCCTATAAAGGTGTGGCTGAATTGGCTTGTCTGACGTCGGTCTTCTGGAGGGTAGGTCGGACTAGGACTGCACCTTCCTCTGACAACACGGTAGACGGTGGCTGGATCCTAAGTTCGTACCTTCTTCTCGGTAGTGTCTAAATATTTGGAAATCACTTCTGCACAACGGTAAACCGATAAAGGGCAGAATGACACTATCCTGTTCGCAGCGCCAGTTAAATACGAAAACCGACAAACTTCGTTTTAAAAAAAATTATTTTATAATAAGGGCACTTAAACTAATGAACAATATCGTGAACAGCACGAGCTTTAACACTACAATATTGATTGCCTCTACAATACAGATTTTTCTTAAATATAAAACTTATAGCTTATTCAGCATTAAGCAATAGACATCCGTCGGTTTGAGGTCATTACTCACAAACAGCCTTTTAAGAAATCTAGCATTAAAAAACTCGGTGGACCTTATAAAAAAGCTTAGTAAACTATATATACCAAAAACCGGTTGTCTAACATCCTTTGATGTTAGCAACATGTTCCCGAATATTCCGAATAAGGATTGCCTATAATTAATAGATCATTTATTTATAAGAAATAACATCAATCCAATTATCAAGCACGATATTTTAGAACTCTTTAACTTATGCATTAATGAAAATTATTTTCAATTTAATAGTGTTTAGGTGACTTTTCCTTTAAAAATAAGTACATGCATCATTTTGGAAACCCATGATATGATCAAGAGTAGATGTCGATTATCTGAAGCCTAGTTGATGAAGATTTAATAGATGATAGGACTCTATGTGCCAGGCTAGCAGATTATTAACCATTCGTTCGAAGATTTTGCCAAGATGATTAGTTAACGACGTAGCTTCCAGCTAAAGAACGGGGTTTGTAGTGTTTATGTATAGGGATTAGAATAGATTTCTTCTGGGCAGAAGGGTAAGTGGGGTCTCTGGCCCAATAGTTATTATATATATATATATATATATATATATATATATATATATATATATATATATATATATATATATATATATAATATATATATAATATATTATATATATATATATATATATATATATATATATATATATATATATATATATATATATATATATATATATATATATATATATATATATATATATATATCCAGTAGCTTATTCAGAGCCGCTTGAGGTAGATTGCGTATCATCGGTTTTAGGATAGAGTTAGATCCTAGAGTGTTGTTTCTGCTTCTAGAGAGGGAATTTAAAAGCTCATCAAAGGTGAAAATAAGGTTATTATACCGAAGTGGATCATCGAAACCAAAATTTACTGCTAGAGAGGACCTCTGATTTAGCTGGGAAATGCTAATATGCTCGTGGTCTGATACTGCGGAGAAGTATTTTGCGAAAAAAATGCGATTTCAGTTCTATTGGAGATCCACTGATCGTCGCAAACCTCAAAATATTTTAATTTTTTGCCAGAATTTACCACTACTCAGAGTTGAGTTTATGGAACTGATGTAATTCGCCCAGAAAGTTCTCTTTGCTTTTAAGATTGTTATACGAGCTTTTGCTCGGCATCTTTTAATGTAGATGTAATTCTCCAAAGTAGGACAGTTTTTGAAACGATTTAGAGCTGATTTTCTTTCGCTAATCGCAGATTTACATTGCTCATTCCACCAGGGGACTGAAAAATTGTGGTGGAGGATACTACAGTGAGGGATACTAGAATTTGCAGCAAACATTATTGAAAAAACGAAGGCATCTAAGGTAAAGTCGTCGTCCACGGACGTTATATTAGAAATAGTGCAGTCATCACGAAATTACGACCAGTCTGCTTTGGAAAGGTTAAAGGTTATTCTAGGTAATTTGGATGCATGCCAGCCGATAGTGGAGATTT
This sequence comes from Cosmopolites sordidus, assembly GCA_031761425.1. Lineage (NCBI taxonomy): Eukaryota > Metazoa > Arthropoda > Insecta > Coleoptera > Curculionidae > Cosmopolites > Cosmopolites sordidus. Next base: position 43,511 of record JARFXV010001620.1, read on the forward strand.
TTATTGGGAAGTGATCACAACCATGTAAATCATCAATGATATCCCATTGTAGGATAGGGTAAACGTTTGGAGAACATAGGGAAAGGTCTAGGCATGAAAATGAAAAAGAAGATAGTCAAGCATGAGTCTGGACAGGAGGATTTAGGAGGGAAATGTTATTTGAAACTAGGAAGTCTTGTAAGATGATCCTCTGTTGTGTGTTCTGGAAGAGCCCCCCATTAAATTATGGGAGTTAAAATCTCCACAGCTAATGAAAGGAGGAGGAGGAGGAGGAGGGAGTTTGGATAAGTTATTGTTTAGATCTTGAAGGGAGAAGGGCGTGGATGGAGAAATATAGACGTTGCAAATAGAGACTGTTTTACGAGATGGGTGATTACAATGACTTCCAGGTTAGAATCGATTTTGATGGTAGCGAAGTCTAGAAACTCATGAACCAAAATGGCTACTCCACCAGACGATCACAGGGCTTGTCACCTGTCCTTTCTATTATGTAATAATTTTCAAAACTGGGACAGAAAGATTCGTTAAAGTTTTTTCCTGTTATAGAATTATGGCAGGCTTCAATCTTGAGGTGATTAATTTCAACTCTTCAAACTTTTTATAAAAGCCAAAATTCCATTGAAGTATTGTTAAATTGAATGAGAAGATTTTAAATCAGATAGACTGATGATTATTTTGGAAGGAGTAAATACTACCTTCTAATGTTAGGTTTTCGAGAAGTCGATTTCCTGTCTTTTGGCTTTGAATGAGGCTGGAAGTCTAGGTCCATGCCCTCAGTGGAGGACGATTTATTAGAAGACGAAGGGGATAAAGATCTTGGACACTTGCGTGCCGCTTTATTGGATTGACGTTGAGTCAATTGACGACGAGTAGGAAGAGTTTTTGAGGAAGTTGGGATAGTGGGGAGAGAGCAGAGAGTGTAATGAAGAAGCAAAGAAAGTTTTAGAGGAACTTGTTATTGTATTTTGGACGAAGTAGTTGAAGAGGCTGAGAGATGATTAGGAGGAGGGATGGAGGGAGAAGGAGTAGGAAGTAGAGAGTCACGAGGTGTGGAACGTTGCACCTTATCGAGTGCTTTAGGAGGACTCATGTCAATTTTGAAGTCGCATTGCATAGAAGAGGACACCATTATATTGCTCCTGCTTGCAATAGTTGCGTAACTTTGGAGGGGGTGGAACTTTTAACTTTAGCTTTGAGAACATTGGGAATCGTTATGCACGGCGTTACCGCAAGAAGGGTATAATGGAGAGAATATATATTTTAACGAAATATGACCAAACCTTTGACACTGGGAGCACCTCATTGGATTTGGAATATATTGTCTACCTCTGAGTGATACATAACCGGCCTTTATTCTATCGGGCAGGGTTGATTTTTTTAATGTGAATTCTCTTGACCACCTCAATGCCGTATTACTTCAAGTTATCAAGAATTTCTGCTTCTTCATAATTTAGGTCTAGATTAGAAATAATTCATTTATACTAATTTAACGATTTGTGCGGTTCAACTGTGATCGAACGTATGGATTTTTTTAAGATCTAGCATACTAATAATTTGTTTAGCGTTTGATACTACGCCTAACAGGGTTCCGTCTTTTAATTTTGTGGTAGACTCTAACTCGCCTACACTACCTAATATAATTTTATAGATAATGAACAGTGAAACATTTTTAATGAACCAGAGTACTTTTGATTTCAAAGTATTTGCCGAAATCAGAGCTGTTACTTCCTTCAACTGGAAACGCGATCTGGGGTCTTTTTGGCCCTGAAGATTGGGGAAAGTTGAAGCCTTTATGGACGAAATTGGAAGAAAGGATGTTGACTGCAACAGTGCTCCTTATTACAACAACCCCAGATAGTTCGAAGCGACGGGAGGTACTTTGGAGGGCGATGTTCGCGACAGCTGATACCCTCAGCTGCCACTCAGCCATCACCACGGGTCGATATAGTTTAGCTTAAGGAGTGTTACAAATAAATGGGACTATTACAGTACAATCACAAACACGACTAGGGTACCTCGGAGACGCCAAACCCATATGCAGAAGAAGAGAGAAGACTCTGTCTCTCTGAACCACTGAGGGAAGAAAAATAGAAGAAGCATTAAAGCATTTAAATATAAACCACCCAAAAATAAAATTTACACTTGAAAAAGAACAAAATCAAACTAAAAATTTTCTGGACCTTTCAATATCTAAACAAAATAATAAATTAGAATTTAATAGCTATAGAAAACCCACATACTCAGATATAACAATTACAAAACAATCAATTCACCCCATTACACATAAATATGCGGCATATAAGTCTATGATCCACCGAGCTTTCACAATTCCATTATCCAAAAATAATTGAAAAATAGAATTGCAAAAAATAAAACTAATAGCACAAAATAACGGCTTCAATGAAAAAAAAAGTTACTTAATAAATAAAAAACGGAAACAATTATTAATTCATCAAGTATACCTAAAAGTAAAACAAATGATAAAAAATACTGTAAGATTACATATTTCTTTGAGGCTTACATCGCTCTTTGAGTAAACTTAATTTGCAACTAGTGTTTAAAACTATATTCAAATAAAGGAGAAAAAATATATGAACACGCCAGAATCATTCAGACATTACTTAGTGTTTAAAATCCCAAGTCAAGTAGTAAATTTATATTTAATGCCAAAGATAAAACAACAACAATCTGGAGTTTAGATGTTAAGTCGCAATTAGTGCAGTAAATGCTATGTGGAACAAACGGTCCCAAATTTTCAAACCAGATTTAAAAAAACACAAATCTGCGTACCTATTAAAGAAACAAAATTCTAATTTTGCGAACCATTTTATAGATACCGGATATATATTTTCCAAGATTACAAATATAAAAATTTTACAGACAGCGCCAAAAAGCAAATCATTAAACATTTTAGAAGCGATTGAAATTTATAAATATAATAAAGACCCGTCTGGATAGTTATTAAACGATCGGGCAGATCTCCGAAATTCCCCACTATCTAAAATATTGTAAAAAATTAACCCCAATAAAAGTTTAAAATTAGGTACATAGGATAAACAGCTGTAATATCTTCGTTTTAAAGTAGTGTTTAATAATGTAACATTGTTTTATGAAACTATAATCACACAAACTTAAAAAATAAAAGTGACAGATTTTTTAAACAATTGTTAAAAATTGTGGAAAATCAGGAAATGCTGTCCTGACAAATTGAACATGACCTGGCTCTCTTTCAGCTTTATTCTCAAACCAAATGTTGCTCTATCCCTTTACAGCTCAAGTGTGTGTTCATGTAACTCATCTGAATCTTGTGAGAGGAGTCAATGTCATCTACGAATCTAACATGGCTTAAACATGCGCCATTGATTTTTATTTCATCTTGTTTCCAATCCAGATTACGGTATACCTCTTCAAGGCTAGCTGAGAATAGAACAGACGATATTGCGTCACCCTGTCATACATTCCGTTTTACATTGATTTTAACTTCAAGATCATCCAAGTGAATTGTTTCTGTAGCTTTATCATTACCTATATCCCGCTAGGTTCACATAGTCTCTGTCTTACCCCTGGGTTTAGCATTGAATCAATTATAGTCTGCTTTAAGATGTCGAATGCCTTTTCATACTCAATAAAAACCAAGCACAGTAGCATGGTGGATTCATTGTGCATTTCTATAGCTTCTTGAATAATCTGGATGTGATCCATTAAATTGAATTCACATCTGGATCCTGCTTGTTTTCTTAGTTGTGCGTCATTCACTATGCTTAATATTCTTATAGCTATTATTTTGCAGAAAACTTTGTGGTTTTGTACTTGGGGAGTAGTTTTTAAAATTTTCCTGTGTTCCTTTTTTTATGTAAGAATCACTTCAGTATTTTCCGCTAAATTGGGTACCTTTTGTAATTTGGGCATTTGCTTGAGTACAATTTAACCAGTAGTATAAGTAAAGTTTGACCATCAGTTTTTAATATTCCAAGAGTTATACCGTCCTTTCCTGGAACATTACCATTTTTCATCGATTCTATACTACAATACTTTATGTACTTCGTTCCCCCAGAAATAAATTTATGACGCTTTTTTAAAATTTTGTTTAATTATTGTTTACATGTAAAATATTTTTAGATACTAAATAAACATAATTTAAATCTGATAATGTCTTCTTATTTTACTAATATTGTTTTAATTCTATGTTGTCCATAAACGATTAAATAATGATATATGAATTCAGAGGCGTCTCTGAAGGGCTGTTCGATTTAAATTGCACGCCGATTCTTTTCTATATATATATATATATATATATATATATATATATATATATATATATATATATATATATATATATATATATATATATATATATATATATATATATATATATATTTCCATAAGACAGGTCCTTTTTGTTCTTTCAGGTATTTTGAATGTAATTTTGCCAGTGTTTTATGTAAAGTCAGACCAAGAGCTTTTATTATTTCAACAGTTAAGCTATATTTCCCTGGAACTTTGCCGTTTTTCATCGATGCATCATTCACTTCCTGCCCTAGGATATCTAACATTTGTTCTTCCGTGGATATTGTTGTTTTTGATTAGTTCTGATCTTCACACACTGCCATCCTCACATATTAAGGCCTAAATTTGTGATCTTTTCTTTTTTTTAACCTTGTTAATTCCCCCGTTTTCTTTCAAAGTTTGTTACACTACCTGCGTGTTGAACCAGCGCTTCTCCTCTCTCATACGTTTTCCTATAGTATTGCAGAGCTCAATGTCCTCGATCCTGCCAAAAGGACTCCCTGCATTTCTCATTGTCCATCATTTTTTCATCAAATCAATTCATTTTTCATCAAATCATTCTGGGTGTCGATCCTGGACTCTTCAGTCGAAGCGGACAACACTTGAAAATGCCAAATGCGATTTTGGCGAAACGTCGTGATTCTTCACAGAATCAACGGATCGACACCCGGAATGATTCAGAAACATATATATATATATATATATATATATATATATATATATATATATATATATATATATATATATATATATATATATTCAGCTTGCTTCATATATATGAATATATATATATATATATATATATATATATATATATATATATATATATATATATTCAGCTTGCTTCCAACTATTACGGCTCTAGGCTTTCTCTGATCCATGATCCATGTGCATGGTCCACAATCTTCAAATCCCCTCCCAAAACTGAAATTCTTCTGTCCTCATCAAATTTATTCAACATAACCCGACTCTTTTTGAGGTGCAGTTTTAAGCCAAATGGTGGGCCAACCTCTTGCAGCTGTTGTATGCGTCTTTGTAGCTATTCTAGGTTTTGTGAAAGGAGAACGATATTATCTGCAAATCTAAGATAGTTACATGGCATTTATACCATCCTGTTCCCAATCCAGATTACGGAATACTTCTTCAAGGCAGACCGAGAAAAGAATAGGCGATATTGCATCACCCTGCCGTACATATCGCTCTACTCTACCAACTTCAAGGCCATTAAGATCGCTGTAGTGAATTGTCGCTGTAGCTGCATCATATATCGATCCCGACAGGTCAAACGCTTTGCCTACCCCTAGATAAGCAATGCCTCCATTATGACCTGTTTTGAGATTGAGTCAAATGCATTTTCAGTCGATAAACACAAACACACAAACGCGTTTCACAGTGATAAAAACCAAGACCTGCTCTACAACCTGGATGTGATCCATTGTACTGAATCCACTTCTGAATCCTGTTTGCTCTTTTGTTTGTGCGTTATTCAGTTTTCTTAATATTCTTTTAGATATTATATTGGCGAAAACTTTTTAATTGCTGACAGGAGTCTTATTGGACGGTAGTCCTTTAAATCTTTCTGTACTCCTTTTCTATGTAAAAAAATTACTTCTGTATTTTTCCGTAAGTCAGGTACTTTTGTTCTTTGAGGTATTTTGAATATAATTTTGCCAGTATTTTATGTAAAGTCAGACCAACAGCTTTTAGCATTTCAATAGTTACGCTGTCATTTCCTAGAACTTTACCGCTTTTCATCGATTCTATAGTATTTGTCATTTCCTGCACTAGGATATCTGGCAGTTGTTCTTCCGTGTATATTGTTGTCTTTGATTGGTTTTGATCTTGGTACAACCGTGAATAAAATTTTCTGACAAACCTCTAACATTTCTGTACACGCCCCGGCGCACTGTGCCGTTCTCTTGCGTTAAAGCATACATTTGCGTTCTTTACTTTTTTCTTTTTAACCTTGTTAATTCCCCCGTTTTTTTTTCAAAATTTTGCATGTTGACCGCGCTTCTCGTCTTTTATACGTTTTCTTATAGTTTTGCAGAGCTCAGCGTATTCGATTCTGTCGGTTGTTCGACATTGTCGGTCGTTTTTTCATCAAATCAATGGTTTTACTGGAGATTTTTGTCTGTTTGAAACACTTTTTTTTGTGGTTTTATCGAAGCAGCCGTTTCAAGCACATCGTTGGTGATTTCTTCATATTGGATTGCTATTTTCATCTGCTCTGGGTCTTGTAACACAGCGAAGCCATTCGACAAAGCAATCTCAAAATCGTTGCCCTCTTCAGCAATTTCCAAGAATCTATATTGCCGTTCCTTGATCTTACCATTCTTTCGCGTTCTCTTGACAGTTAATCCTAACTTTTGCTCGCACCATTCATTGGTAACTTCCAACTTTAAAATTGACAAGGACAGGAGCATAGGCTCCTTACAGCATTGTACAAAGATTCGTTACCCTACTCAAACCCCTTTACCACGTCGAGGTCTGAATTAAGTTAAATACCTTATATATATATATATATATATATATATATATATATATATATATATATATATATATATATATATATATATATATATATATATATATATATATATATATATATATATATATATATATATATATATATATATATATATATATATATATATATATATATATATATATATATATATATATATATATATATATATATATATATATATATATATATATATATATATATATATATACATTTACTCCTTCAATGGTGTCACATACTTTCGTTTGTTCTCTTATCCATGTGCAGGTCTTCCTGTTCCGTCTTTAATATCAAGCATACATCTTTCTATTTACTACTGTGCTACTCGAAGTTTTTGAAGTGACTACGATGTGAGTGTAACCGTTTCATAACCTGACTATTTTTCAACTTTATTTTCAAACTAAATGGTTATTCAGCCTTTTGCAGCTTCTCTTGATCCTGTGAAAGGAAAACAATATTATCTGCGAATTTATGAATATTATCTGCGAAACAATATTATCTGCGAATTTATGATGGCTTAGGAACCATCCAGTGGCGGCTCGTCAGGGGACGCGGGTGAAACACCGCTTCACCCACAATTTCCGAAACAAAAACTTACATTTTATTTTTTATATAAAACATAATTGGTATAATAATTTATTTAATTACGTATACATTAATACCTCAGCATTATATTAATTAATGCCAAATTAATACAATACTAACAATTATATGAATTATACAATATACAAACGTAGCGAGCGGCGAGCGCAGTTGTTCAGTTAACTAAACAGTCAGAAAACTCTACATCGTATGAGATGCCTGGGAAGCGCAACCAGCACGATCGATAATACCGCTACCAAATTCCAGATTTGTTACGGAGGTTGCCATGGTAACGCACGAAGCCGTCTTCTAAATACGTGAGCTAAAAATATAAAACGCCGCGGCACGTGAATGCTGCTGCAGCAGGCTTTATTGCACGCGTTTCGTTTCCTTAAGAATAAAATTCAGTGAATTTACATCGTATCGCGCCGTGCGGGTGGCTGTTAAAGTTTTTGAAAATGTTTCCATTGTACGATCCGGTGTGCATTTTGTTGTGCTCAAACGATGAGAAAAAAGACTTTCTGCATACAGAGGGACCTAACACCAAACCTTTTCTTGAAGTAGAAAAACAAGGAAAATCAAAAGACAGAGTTTTCGTTCGAAAGTTTCGCAATCAGTGGTATGCTGATTATAAGTGGTTGTGTGGAAGTGTTTATTTGAAGAAACTGTTTTGTATGCCCTGTTTGACAGTAGGTGTAAAATCAAGTGTGTGGAATAAAGAGGGTTTTAACAATTTTGGAAACGTAACAAGGGGTTGTAGTAGACATGAAGCTTCTTCAGATCACATTCACTGTGCATTATCGTTTGCCAAATTAAAGTAAAACCTCAGCACAATTGAAGACGCGTTGAAGGAAAATTCCAGGTTGTATTTAAAAATGTTCAATGACAATGTGTTTTTAAATAGAAGATTCATGCAGTTACCTATTCGCGCCACTGTTTATTTAGGAAAACAAGAGTTAGCATTTCGAGGGCACAATGAATCTGATTCCTCGGATAATCGGGGGACTTTCAAAGAACTTTTGGACTCTTATATATCAGTGAGCAGTGTGGACATTCAAGAACACTATAAGAAGATATCCCCCATTTTTTCTGCAAATTCAAAAACAATCCAGAACGAATTGATGGACTGTATTTCGGATTCTGTATCGGACATTCTGACTGTATTCGGACGTTCTTCAGAAATCTCAGCGCAGCATTATACTTCAATACGTTAATAGTGCAGGAAAGTTAGTTGAGCGGTTTTGGGCTTCTTTGATGTTAATATCGACCGAACAGCGGATGTTCTTTTTGATTTGGTGACTAAACATATTGAAAAATACGATTTCCGTTCAAAATTAGTAGGACAATGCTACGACGGCGCTAGTGTCATGTCAGGACATATAAATGGTCTCCAATCAAAAATAAAAACCGAAGCTCGACAAGCCATTTTTGTACATTGTGCAGCTCACCGTTTCAATTTAGTGCTTCAGCAGAGTTGCAGTACTATACTACAGTGCCGCATTTTTTTCGCAAACGTGAATAGTTTCCCGACTTTTTTTCATCATTCTACAAAGAGAACTCAAGTAGCTGACACAATAATGAAAAAAAGGGTACCCACATCTGTTTCAACCCGTTGGACATCGAATTCTAAGATAGTGAATGTGATTGATAATGAATGGGACGGTTTAAAAACAGTTTTTACTGAAATTAGAGACGACAAAACTTCGGATCAAAGTTCAATAACTCAAAGTGTGGGTTTCTTAAATCATCTCAATAATTTTGAATTTGCTCTACTCAGTGCTATTTTTGGTGACATTTTCAAAATGACTGATATTCTGTTTGATGTGGTACAGAAACGTTCACTTAACATTAATCTTTGTATAACACAAGTTAGGAATACTCAACGTCTTTTAAATGGAAAAAGAAATGAGGAAAATTTCCAAAAACTTTTTGATTCAGTCAGTGTAAAAGTGTCAGTACCAACTAATTATCGTGAGAGACGAAAAACTTTAACGACTGAAGAAATCTTTGAAAAATACAAAGTGTTGTATTACGAAATTTTAGATACTATCTCTGGACAAATTGACACACGATTTCAAGACATGGATAAACTTATTTTCGTTACACTCATGGACACAGCACGGTTTGAAGAGTATGTAAAAACCTTTCCTTTAGAGTCAGTGAATAATTTAAAAGCATTTTTTCCCGACCTATTTCCCGATATATCAAGGCTGAAAAATGAATTAACCTTCATTTATAATGATGAAAATTACCACAAAATTCAATTGGATCGAATGTTGGAACTTTTACACGAGAATAGAGATATCTTCAAGGAAGCTTCCAGATTATTATGCCTGATTGTGACGATTCCCTCGACTAGTGTCTCAGTTGAACGTAGTTTTTCCTGTTTGAAAAGAATCAAGACATTTTTACGAAATTCAATGACAGAAAACAGACTAAGTAATTTGGCGAAAATTTCTATTGAAAAAGGACTTTTGAGCGAACTTTTAAGTGTGGAACCATTTTATGAGGACATTATTGAATTGTAGCTTTAAAAGACCGAAGAATTGACCTTACATTTAAAAAATAGAAATATTATGTGCGGTTGCAGATTTTGCAGTGCCCCTACGTTAGTCGCTGTTGAAGTGCGGGTGAGTAAGCTATTTTTTTATATTATTGTTATGTTTTTATACATTTTTGGATTTGCTGCTTATGATATACCTATTATTTTTCGTGCTGCGCTTCACCTCCTATTTAGACCAGGAGCTGCCACTGGAACCATCCACCATTAATATATATTCCACCACGTTCCTAATCCAGATTATGTAACATTTCTTCAAGGCAGGCTGAAAAAAGAGAGAATATTGGCAAGGAAGAGAGAATATTATCATGAGAAACAGAAAATATTATCTTACCCTACTCTACACAACTTTGTCTACACCTTAATTAAGCAATGAATCCAATATGCATTGCTTTGAAATTGAGTTGGAAGATACTGCACTCCAGGACATACTGGAGAGAGTATGGTGTTTTGTTACCCTTCATAATACGATTTCTTTCCAGATACGTAAATTCTTTAACAACTCCAATATTGCCATCGCCGATTATCCATTACTGTTTTCTTCTTGAATCTTCTTTCTTCCGTCGCCTTCCTTTGTTGAAAATCTTCTCCGTTTTCAAATTCTACCATGATTTGTGTTTCGATTTTTACTACTGCCTTAGAGTTAAGCATCGTCATTCGGGTGAATTTAATAAACTTAACGGTGATTCCCCTTTTTCCATGGCCTCATGTACTACTGCTCTTGGTATTTAACTTCACGAAACAAATGTTGAGAGAGAAGAAAATAAGCAAAAACCCAATTTAAGAATCTATATGATGCTTGCATGACTAACAATAACATATTCAACGAAAACAATGGCACTGGTCAAGAATGAAGAAGAAAAATTTAAAGTAATGGAAATAAAAGTAATAAGAAAATGACTAAATGGAACCCAATATAAAACACCCAAACCCAAACAAACATTTCAGGTAGAGAATCAAACAACAAGGTAGAACGCAGAGAGAACAAATAACAAAAAAAAATGGCAGGCGTTACGAAAGAGCAACAAAAACCAACCCACATGGGAAATGGGAACGCCTATGCTTGAAGGAAATAAATTTAAATATTTACCTTTAGATCACACAAAAAAACATTAAAAGCCATGAGACTGTGTGTTCAAATTCTCATTTAGTTTTAAACTGTTATCATGATTTTATTCAGTGTAATTTTGGGATTGTGTTTTTACAAAGCTACTCTGAGGACATAAATATTAATCAATCTGTGATTAACACTATAATGAAATCAGCCGGTGTCAACCATTTGGTGATTGTTTACAGTTCTTGGGATGATACAATCTATTTAAGACAACCTTATATCAAATTCTCCATGTACACTGTGAATCTGAAGAAAAGCATTTCCATTGATAAAAAAGTAGTCGACTTTTCAAGCCCTTCAAATATATACGTTATACTCTCAAATTACACTCAAGCGTTTGAAGGATTGGTTTTGAGATCCTTATACAGACAAACCAACAGATATTTACTGATGACCAATAACCTCACCAAAGAAAATGCAAGAAGTATCTCATAGTTTTTGTTTCGAAAATATTTCACTGTTCATTTGAGCTTCATCAACAATCATTCTTCTTCTATATTTCGATTTAATCCTTTCTCTAAAGAGTCAGTGGAAAGTGATGATTTTAATTTGATCTTTGATGATTTCTGTAAGGATTTACATGGATTCCAGTTCGCTGAAACGATGGTGTCCTTTACTACAGGTATATATACAAATGATCATTATGAGGGCAGAGATGGACTTATTTTAGGTGAGGTAGTGAAACATTTAAATGCTTCGATCAAATATTTGACTCATCCTGATAATAAATTATTTGGGATTACTCTTCCAAATGTTACACATAGTGAAGAATTACGGCAAATGGTTGATGGTAAAGCTCATGGAAGTTTTAATTCCAGAATTGTGGAACTAAAGAACGATTATCTTGTACGTGCCTATAAATACTATAAACTTAATATATACAGAATGTAAGGGAAATTTTTTAAAAATTTACTTTCTAAAATTTAACCAACGATTCTTGAATTAATTAAAAAAATAATAATTTGGCTTTTTTAACCCTTAACTGGTATGATGGGTCAGTAGTGACTCAGACCAATTTACATTCGTCCGGCAATCAGCCGGCTAAATGACGCCATTATTAGTGTTTTATGAATTCTGCTAATTTGACCGTAACATTTAGTCTCTAGTTGCACTTTGTGTAAAGGACTTCTCGTTTGTGAACTGTGCAGGCTTCCGATCAAATCTGACCCATAACTCCTTATACGTAGTTTTAAATATTTTTACATGGCGAACAAAAACAAGCCCTTAATTGATGCAGAACTTTTACGGGAGGCTGAAAACGCCTATATTAGTGAAAATGAGTCTGGTGAAAGTGAATTCAGTAGTCATGACAGTGATTCTGAAATAAAAGAGACGGATACTGAGGAACTCGAGCTCAAAACACAATTAGGTCTAAGATTCCAGATGTAATTGGTGAGACATATAGGGACAAACCCGTAGATGCAGGGAATTTATTATTTGATGATCATATGTTCGACATCATTGTTTGGCAGTTTCTTATGGCGATCAGTTTCTATCATGTTAATTAACGAATTACATTGAAAAAAATGAGCTGAAAACTTTTATGGGTCTTCTTCTTTTCTACGGCGCATTCAAATCCAATAACAAAGATGTAAGTTCGCTGTGGGCTATGAATTTAACGGGGCGTGATATATTTCGTGTTAGTATGACTTTAAAACATATTTGTTGTTTGTATTCAGCATTGATTTGTGATGACAGTGACACAAGAAAAGAAAGAATAAGAAATGGTGATAAACTTACTCCTATATCAGAATTGTTCAATCTCATGATCAATTCCCGGTCAAATTATACTTGTGGTGAGTACATGACCGTTGATAAGATGCTTGTTGGATTTAGGGGAAAATATAGATACAAGAAATATGGATTAAAAATAATGTCTCTGTGATGCAAAGACACATTATTTACTAAAAGCATTTATATATTCCGGTAAAGACACATCTCCTAATCCCAGAAAATTGGCAGTTCCAACTCTGAATGTTTTACAACTTGTTCAACCAATTATAAACAGTAACCGTAACATTACTGACGATAAATGGTTTTCGTCAATAGAACTTACAGCAGAACTAAAAAAAATCGGTTTGACATATACAGGAACGTTGTGTAAAAATAAAAGAGAAATACCAAATAAATTTTTACCTAATAAAGATCGCCCAGTTTCATCAATAATGTTTGACTTTACAAAATATTTCACCATATTGTCTTACATGCCTAAGAAATGCAAAGCTGTTATAATGTTATCTTCATTACATCATACAGATACAATAATTCAATATGAAAAATGTCTTCCTGAAGTTATCGATTTCTACAATTCAACAAAATGTGGGGTAGATAGTTTGAACCAAAAATGTGCCTGTTATAATGTGTATAACAGGGCAAATAATGCATTTACAGAACGTCGAGCATTTATTACCTCCGTTGGAGGAAATATCATAATGGACCATTTAAAAAATAGAATCACAATACTAACAATTCCAACAGATCTTCGGACATTGATCAAACATCATATTGGCATAACTACGAAAGCTTCAGAGGGCATTATTCCCATGGACAAAAAAAGGCATTGATACATGTATCACAATGATAACAAATACCCACAGAAATGATCAGTGTGCCAGAAACGTATTTGTAAATCCCATAGTATCAATTCTGTCAAATGCTTCAATTGTAATGTCTGAATGATTGTGGCGTGTTCATATAATTTTTTTCTTTTTTTGGGTTTTTCGCCATGATATAAAAAAAATAAATGCTTGAATTGCAGAGACTAAAAGTTCAATAGAAACTGAAGATACAAATACTTCAGACTTTTAATTTATATCTATTTGTTGTGCTTTCTTTTATTGCAGAAGGCCAAAAGGATGTCTTGATGGAGTTATTTCATGTTTTTAATTTTTTTTACGTTCATAATATTTATTATAGACGTTATTAAAATGTCACTTGTTAAAATGTCATCCATTTTCTATATTTCAACACTGGAGAGTAAAATATTTTAATGTTTGTATTTTTATAGATTTTTTTTAATATAAATAATAGTTTTTTTATAATTATATAATATTCATGGGTCACCCATGACCCATCATACCTTAAGAAACTAAAGAAGTCACCATACCAGTTAAGGGTTAAATGTGCCCTTTCAATTGCATTTAAATGTGTTGTGGCACGATAGCGTCTCAACTCACATAGACCATCCAGTTGTTGAGCATTGAAATAATAATTATTAGACAGATGGAGAGGAAGAAATGGACCCAATCAATAACCTGCCAGATCGTCTGATCTTAATCCTTTAGATTTCTTATTTTGAAAACTCTGAAATAAGCGATTAAAATTATTTGCGATAACGCATTTTTACTGATGACTACCATTTTAAAAATATACCAGAACTTTTTCAACGTATTCGGGAGAATTGATTAAAATGGTACTAGGCTTGCGTAGACGCAAATGGTGGACATTTTGAGCATTTATTATTTTTTTAAACGTATTATGGTGTGAATAATTTGTGTTAGTAATCTCAATTTTGACATATAACGACAATAACGTGCAAGTTTTATTTTGTTTTGCATCAAATCAAATTTAGCTGAACATAAGAAATGGATTTATTGAATGAACTAAATTGGATGAATTAAATGAACAAGGGAATTGAAGGAAGGGAAACTTTTATTTCTTAATTAATCTATTTACAATATTTTTTATAACCATTCACTTCGGACAGCTTCCTATTTAATTTAATTCTTTGTTATAATAATCTTTATTTAAAGGAAAATGATTAATCGACCTCCCATAAAATTTAAACTAATCATCTTATTATGGAAGCTATGATTCGAATCGTTAGGAATCTATCTTTAGTGTCTTTTGTTTCTAAAAATATCAAAATTCAACTTATTTGGATTGTTGCTGCTCACTAAAACATTCAAAAATTTGTCATTATTCTCGAGGTCATACGTGAATATTATCCGAATGGTTTCAGATTCGGCTAAAGAAATGAGCAATTACAAAATTGAAGCAAGGAACAAAATTTATATATTTATTATTTAATACCAATTGTAAAAAGTAACTTTTCTTTTTGTTAGTAAACTTTCTTTTTTTTAGATCGATTATAATTACGCCCATGACAATGATGACATAATTATTTTAATACCAATCGAAAAGCCACCAAAACAAGGCCTGGATTCTCTGATATCATGAGCACTATGGATCACAACTGTTACTGTCTTATTTCTGTTCTCTCTCTGTCTCATACTGTATGGCAAACAAACCTGGCCTATGATTATTTTGATCAACATTCAACTACTGTAGCTGGTAGTTTACACAAAATACCGCGCAACTGCAGAATTATTATAATAGCAGTTATAATTTATTGTTATTTTATCGACAATTGTGTCCAAACAAAACTCATGAGTGTTTTAACTGTACCTAAACCACAACCAAATCTAGAGACACTACGACAGGCTTCTAAAAGCCATTTTAAATTCAACGCCCAAGCTGTGTACAAATATTCGCTTGATATTCTTGAAGGTCACTATCGCAAATACATTCGAAGAATTCGAGGAAAGACAGCGTTTTTGCCTCAAGACGACTACTGGCAAAAAATAGTTGCTAGCGGTCCTACTGAGGCTTTCATCATAATCCGCCAAACTTACACAGATTATGTCAAAGAACAAAAGTCACTAGGTCGCAGAAAGCGTCGATATTACATTTTGAAGCAGGTGTTAACTTCGAGTTTGAGGGTTATATATTTTTAAAAGGATCTCCGTTATTCAAACGAGTGAATTTCAGTTTCCGTATTGAGACTGGATTAATCGAACCTTGGCACAAATTCGATCCTGGGACGAAGATATAAAGGAAAAATCGAAAATCACTATGGAGAACTTACTGATTTGCTTTTATTTCCTTCGTGTGGGATTGGGATCTTCTTCGATAGTGTTTCTGATTGAACTTTTTCTATGTTAAAAGTTGGACAAATTAAAGCACTGTGACTATTTATTTTTTGTAATGCCACAAAAAGTTTTGTTTTAAGTTAGATAAGAGTTCCACAGGAACTTTTATACTAGTAAAACAATGTGCACAAACAATGTGTCAAAGTGAAGATGCATAACTAGGTCCATTAAGAGCAGTCGGAACTGAAGAAATGGTTGATGTTGTTAGATACGATTGCTGTGTATTTATCTGGCGCCATGCCATTGCTTCTTCTTCACCCTATCGTGCTACAGTTAATCAGTGAGCCTTAACCTTCCTCAACTCTCGCCTATAACTGGATCGATTCTCAACATACCATTTCCAATTTTTATGTGCTGAAGATCTTCAACATTTCTCCTTACATTGTCCTGCTATCGTGTCTTTGGTCTACTTCTCTTTGTCTTACCCTCTTTCGTCCCTCCATGATTCTCCTTGGTATTCAGGGTTTCTGAAATTCTCGTTACATGTCCGGCTCATCTGAGACCTGATCCCTCACAATATCCAGATACTTGTAAAATTACTTTCGTTCGTAGTGACACTTCATCCTCCGAATCTCATTATCATTCACAAAATCAAAAACTCTTTCTCTTCTTATAAATACGGCAAACATCTCTTCTGTTTTCTTTATGAGGGTACATGTCTCGTCTCCATGTGACAGGCCGAATAAGGATTTTATAGATCTTAAATTTCGAATTTCTTTGTATAACCTTGGACCTTAGACTAAAGGAAATTCTATTACCCTTCATAATATCTTACTATTTTTAAATTTATCCTGTATTGTTGTTGTTTTGATTTAGTTAGCTCTCAGGTAAGTTAATTCATTCAGAATTTCAATCTTGTCACCGGTGATTATCTATTTATCTTTTTTTCTTAGGTTAGTTCTCTTTTCCATCACTATGGTTTTGTCTATATTTATTTCTAGACGAGCTCTTTTGGCTTTCATCTTTATTTCACCACAGCTCTTTTCTGATACATTCTTCGATCGTGTTAATACATTTACTTCATCAACATGTTCCATTGAAATCTACATCTGTTTCGCTTATGACTTTAGTCGATACTATAATAAACAACTTGATACTATAATATAACTTCTATATCCTTTATACATGTGATTTTAATGAACACTTTGAAAAAAATAAGAGAAATATTGTGGTGCCCGACCATCAACCATATTTGCGTGATCTCTGTGTGACTCCTAGCTAATATCTAAATTCAAAGTGGGGATAAAAGAAAATAGTTTTGATACAATTTCTGATATTCAGCAAGTTTCGAATGTCACGAGTGCTTCAGAAATAGCTACAATCGCTTTCAACATTGTTTTCCTCTCTCTCTAGATCTTCTTCATACCGCATTTTTCCACTTTTCCGACGTCTACCTCATACTGAATAAGTATTCAAGTTTGCATAATTGTAAACTTGATTTACATGATGCAATCTTCCTTGATTATTTTTACTTTTACCTTAATTTACCCAGTTTGCCTTCAACCATTTCCTCAAGCTTTTTCTTTATCAACTTTGATATTGATCTTATTATATAATTTCTAAACTAAAAGTTTGGTATTAATCACTATTGAAAATATAGCTATATAAAGATTATTATGGACCTGATTGTGTTTTTTTATATTTTATTCATATCCATTTTAAAAACAAGTTTGAATAGGAATTTTAATAAAGTTCTACATGGGTAAAAATGAGAAGGATACCTTCTGCAATGTTTTCTACTAAAAGATTCAAATAAAGAAACCAAACCGTATTTTTCATCCTCAGAAGACAGAAATGAATGGAAGACATTCTTTAACAACTATAAGACCACATCATAAAAAAAATACCACCAACATTTTCTATGATTACATATTTGTATATTGAGTTGCATAATATATATATATATATATATATATATATATATATATATATATATATATATATATATATATATATATATATATATATATATATATATATGTATATATATATATATATATATATATATATATATATATATATATATATATATATATATATATATATATATATATATATATATATATATATACTATATATAAACTGATTAAACAATTTTTAAACTGGTATATAGATACGGCAATTGACTGTAAATAAATTAATGTAGTAGATTATCCTGTTCTTGTTATGAACATATAAATTTGTAATTCAATCAAACGAGGATCGTTCGAAAAGTTCTCGGCCAGACACAGAGGTGGCGCAAGAATACCTCAATAACTTTTATATCTTTTAAACATGATTCGTTAGATGACGTGCTGCGAATTTTCAAATGGGTGCTTTTGGTTACTTGTTTGTGATGATCCAATAAGGCATACAAGTTTTGAGTTTTGAATTTTTTTTGGTTTGTTTGCCAATTTTTTGGTTTGAAGTTTGAATTTTTCTGGCATTTGAGATTTGTTTGGACAAGTTTTCTGTAAAGTGGAAAACATTAAGGTCGATCTATTTTAAAGTACTTTGTTTGGATGGTCTAACCCCGACGCATATACAAAAAGATGACTAACGTTCTTTGTAATTTTTTACATACTGCAGTGAATATTATTTTCTATATAGTTAATAAATTGGTTGGTGAATATTTTGAGTTGCATAACCATCTTCCTCTGAATTATAATTTTTTTCATATTTTCATTCGTGGTGCCAAATATAGACATAATAATTTGTTTTATTATATATCTTACTAATATATAATTCTAAATAATTCCTTAATAATCAGTAATTCCTTTTTGATTATATACCTTCGAATTTGATATATGTTAAATAATAATATCCAAAACATAGTATATGAAAAATAATTTTGGAAACTATTCAATTTTTCATTCTTTTATATTTTTTATATTATTGGCATTTCTAGTGTCGAATAAACACGATAAATATCATGTTATACACTCGCTTTCCTTATATTTTTTTCCTCTTCCTTGAGAACGAAATATTCCTCTATACTGGATTAAATATTATATATGTCATAGGAAAAGTGTTTAATTATTATTCATAAAAATTTAACAATGCCAGTAAATGTATTGTCTTCAAAAACAAGGAAGAAAAGGTTTGTGATTAATATGGAGAATAGATCTGACGACTTCGGAGAATTTTCTGAACTAACACATGACGATAATGTACATAATGTACATGACGATATTTGTTGAAGGATGTATCAAAAAGAGGATCGCTGTCTCAAGGCGATGGTTCAAGAAACATTTTGCAATTAATGTGGTGTTTATTGTTTAAAAAATGACGAAACTTTTAAATTTAAAGAAAACTACTAGCGCCATCTATCGAAACAATACATAATCTGAAAGCTATATATCTTCTCTATAAAATGATGATGGTATTTTGAAAAATCTTAAAAAAACAATAGTTTAATTGTGTCCCATTTTAATGTCAAAAACCGTTCAATTCGCCGCCTTAATATCAGTTTTTTGTTGATCTGTACGTTCTCCAATAAATAAATCAAAACTGAATTTTTCTATTATAAAACCTTATTTATCTATTTTTATTTACTAAATAAGTATAATGAAAAAATAATGTCTACTTATTTTTCTAATATAGTTTTGATTCTATGTTGCCCATATATTGTAATAATCATATAGCAGTTTTTCCAGTGTTTCACCATATAACAATTTATTAAAAATACGTTAACACAGAGGCGTCTCTGGGGGGTGTCTCAACAAGAACAGTGGGATTTAAAGTTTCTTTTCTCTCAAACGTTTTTTAACTTTATATTTGACAAATATCATTTATGTAAAGGGTTATCCAATAAAAGGAACTTTAAAACTGAGGCACAATGATAACAACAGGTGATAATTCAATAATTTTAATTTCATCTGGAAGAACAAATAATGTTTTGAAAATAATGTCATTTAAATGTCCCCCTCTACTTCGTCCGATGAAAAGCATTCTGGACCAATTTTCGACCCAATTTTCGATACTCTTTCACACATATCGCGTTACATATTTTCATTAGATCAATAATGGATCCAGAAAATAAGTGAAAACGCACAGACTTCTAATGAATAGTAAAATTGAAAAAATATTGTAAAAGTTATCATATCAATAAACATTAGACCATATATACCATTAGATATATATATATATATATATATATATATATATATATATATATATATATATATATATATATATATATATATATATATATATATATATGAACATTTTTGTTGGTTGCTTGACTGGAGACGAGCCACATCGATCCCTTCAATTGGAGGGTATATGTTTCGTCTCTTGATGTTTAGACTCTTCAGGGTACCTACACATGCTCCCCCATCAAGTATAGGGAAACCCTATCCAAAGCCAACAACCAATGTTTTCACCGACTTACCGCCAGATGGTGTATATATGCAGTGTCAGATTTCTTTGGACTGCGTCCAGTGAGACAACAGCAGTTGAGTGTCATCATACACCTGACCGTTGGGTTACACAATCTCATATGTAACACACAAAAACCTGCGTCTCCGCCTTAATGAGCATTTTTGTTGGTTGCTTGACTCAATACTGTTGGCTCACTCAACTACTGTTGTCTCACTAGACGCAGTCCAAGGATATCTCACAGTGCATATATACGCCATCCGACGGGAAGTCGGCGAAAATATTGGTTGTTGGCTGTGGATAGGGTCTCTCTATTCTTGATGGGGGAACATGTGTAAGTACCCTGAAGAGTCTAAACATCAAGAGACGAAATATATGTCCTCCAGTTGAAGGCATGGGTGGGGCTCGTCTCCACTCAAGCAACCAACAAAATGCTGATTAAAGCTGAGACGCAGGTTATTGTACGTTCCATATGAGATTGTGGGACCCAACGTTTGGGTGTATGATGACACTCAACTACTGTTGTCTCACAGGACGCAGTCCAAGGAAATCTGATACTGCATATATATATATATATATATATATATATATATATATATATATATATATATATATATATATATATATATATATATATTCACCTTGATGATCTGGAAGTGGGAATTAATGTAGAACGAGGTGTACGGCAGGGTGACGCAATATCGCCTATTCTTTTCTCGGCTGGCCTTGAAGAAACCTAAAAAACCCCTAAACTGGATTGGGAACAGGATGGGGTAAAGATCAATGGTGCAAACTTAAACCATCTTAGATTTGCAGATGATATTATTCTCATTTCACATGACCCAGAGGAGCTACAAAGACGCATACAAGAACTGCAAAGGACTGGCGAACCATTTGGCTTGAAAATAAACCTGAAAAAAAGTCAGGTTATGTTCAATAACTTTGCTCAAGACAGAAGAATTTCAGTTTTAGGAAGGGATTTGGAGATTGTGGACAGCTTTACATATCTTGGGCAGAGGATTTCATTGGAGGGGAATACCGCCCGGGAGGTGGAACGGCGTATTAAATGTGGCTGGCAGGCATTTGGTAGGCTCAACATAGTGTTTAAGAGCAGACTCCCACTTTGCCTGAAAAGAAAAGTCTTCGATCAGTGCGTTCTACCCGTTATGACATACGGACGTGAAACCTGGACACTCACATCGCAATCAATTCAAAAACTTCGATTGGCACAGAGGGGAATGGAAATATGTATGCTTGGCATTACAAGACGAGATAGAAAGTCCTGCGCATGGATCAGGGAACAAACAAAAGTCTGTGACATCTCTGGAAGCGTAAAGCAATTGAAATGGAGATGGGCAGGCCATATAGCGAGGCGATGGGACGACAGATGGACCAAGGCAATCCTGGAGTGGATACCGCTTGATCGCAAAGGTCCGCGAAGAAGACCGAAAGCACGATGGATTGATGACATCGTTAAGTATATTGGACCAGAGTAGCAGAGGAACGCTCAGGACGGTGAAAGTTGGAAACATGCTGAAGAGGCCTTCATCCTGCAGTGGATCGATACAGGCTGATGATGATGATGATGATGATGATCTGATATCTGATGATCAAATATCTGTCTGTATGGGTTGGCTTTCTATATACGATGTCTTGTAGTTTTCTATTTGGTTTTCTTGTGTGCAGGAGATCCAAAAATAGCAGGTTCTTACCTTGTTCGATTTCTAAGAATCGACTTCGCGAATACCAAACAAATAGCATCTATAAACCATTACAGAACACGCATACTTAGAGAAGCACTAGAAATAGAAAAGAACGGAAAATTAAATAGACGAGATGATGCCCTTCGAAAACCAGCAGTATGAAAAATATTTTTCAAAAACACGGAAAATAATGTAAAACAACTCCGAAGATCCCAATACCAACCAACTAACAGAGGGGTGGAACCAACAAAACAAACCGACCAATCAGAACCCTACACGATACGCTTTACAGACCCGGGCGAACAAAACTGCGATACTCAGCGATCTAACCCTCACGAAAATGGGTGAAGTCAAATCAGCGAGAAGAAGGGTGGAGGCTGGAGTGCCACAGGGAGCGGTGCTAGCGCCCCACCTATACAACATATATACCTGTGATATTCCTAAGAGGAGTAGCACAAGGTTAGCCCTGTATGCCGACGACACAACCATAATGGCAAGACATAAACATCCGGACCAGGTCGTCAGATACGCCCAGGAACACCTGGACGATCTGATGGAATAGATGATAGCCTGGAAGATTAAGGTTAATATCGCCAGACACAGGCTACATACCTCTCGCAGAGAGTGAGAGGACCCGATCGTCAACTGGAAATAGAAGACCAACATGTGACATGGTAAGATATAGCAAAGTATCTGGGTGCCACATTTGGTAGGAAGATGACTTGAAGACAACACATCAAGAACGCACGGGTTAAAGCCGTGACGGTAACGAAGATGAATTACCCGCTAATTTGTAGAAAAAGCAAATTAGACGTGAAGAAGCTAAAAATACTAATGATACAATCATTAGTGAGAAGCGTTATGATGTACGGATTGATCGCGTGGGGTTACACGGCAAAATCCTACATCAAAGGACTGGAAAATTACAAGAACAAATTGGCGAAACAGGCTCCGGATGCCCCACGGTACATCTCTAATGTACAGATACAAAGAGAGATGATGTAGACTCCCTTTAGGCAGTACTTGCAAGAAAAGACAGAGAAAGCCTTTCTGAAGACCAACCAAATCAAGAACTGCGAAGGTTAACGGACTACCGTCCGGAAGACATCACAGCTTTGGGTGGCAGAAGGCACAGAAGACCAAAACTCCAACTTTTGGAGACTAGATTGACTATTGCCCAACGAGGGATCAATCGTCGTGGGAATAGGACCAGCAATACCACGTTTGAAAAAAAAAGAAAGAGATTAGTGAAGTGAAGTTAAAGTGCTTTCTTTTCGAGAAGTGTCTTCCCTTTCAGGTTAAAATGGTAAGTAAAATAAAAAAAAACCGAAACACCTTCAGTGTTATCGGTAAACGAAATAAAATAAAATAATATCTTAAAACACATCCTCTCTGGTGCTTGTCCTCCAGAGAGGAGTGGTACGAAGCGCTTGGCCCATCCCGTCCGACGGCCAAGCTGCGGAAACACCAAGGAAGAGAAGATTACGGTTTTTTAAGTGGCCAAGCTACGGAAACCTTATCCCATCTACCTGCAGTGAAGTTCCGGAATTATTTTAGAAAATAACTTTGGGGGGATGGAGGGCGCGAAACGCGTAACGAATCTAACCATTAGTTCGAAGCTCTCTACCCAGAGAACAAAGACTTGAAAATGCCAGATTAGTTTTTGGCGAAACGTCGTCAAGAATGTGAAAATTCCTCAAAAGAACGTATTGATACCCGGAAGAAAAATTCACATATATTCATATGAAGGATGATACTTCAAAATGTAGTAGATTATATAGTTCTATACCTATCGCTCCACGAACTTTTCAGTTAGCCTAATATGAATATATATCTTTTGTGATCAAACGGACGTTTGTGATCAAGTGGTATCCACTCCAGGATTGCCTTGGTCCATTTGTCATCCCATCGCCTCGCTATATGGCCTGCCCATCTCCATTTCAATTGCTTTACTCTTCCAATGATGTCACAGACTTTCGTTTGTTCCCTGATCCATGCGCAGTTCTTTTGTTTCTCAGCTTCTGTTTAGCCTTGTTAATTCCTTTGTTTTCTTCCAGGGTTTTTGCACTAGCTACATGTTAAATCGGTGCGTGTTCTCTCTGATACGCTTTTTTATAGTTTTGCAGATCTCAGTGTACTCGACCCTACCAAAAGAACTACCTGCATTTCTCATTGTCCGCCGTTTATTCATTAAATTAATGGTCTCACCGGAGATTTTTTTGTGTTTGAGACATTTTTCTTCTGGTGCTATTGAAGTAGTCGTATGAATCACATTGTTGGCGATTTCTTCCTATTGAACTGATAGTTCTACTTCCTCCGGATCTTGTAACACAGCAAACCGGTTTGACAAATCAATCTCAAAATTGCTTCCTCTCCAGCAGTTTCCCAGAATCTACTTTGCCATTCTTTGATCTTACCATTCTTTCGCGTTCTCTTACACAGTTAATCCTAACTTTTGCTCGAACCATTAGGTGGTCACTTCCAACATTAAAATTGTTAAAGACAGTATAATTGGTAAATATTGTTTTATCATTGGTCATGATGTAGTCAATTTCACTTCTGAGCCGAGATGGACTTTTCCATGTCCATTTTCTGGTGATATTTTTCTTATAGAACGAATTTATAATATATAGTTCTTACCCTTCAGCCAAATCAACCAATCTGTCACCTCTATTGTCTCGCTCACCAGTTCCATATGGGCCAGTTGCATTTTCGTCGGTTCTTGTTGTTCCAATTCTGGCATTAAAATCACCCATCAGGATTTTGTATTTATATTTCTTCTTGTATAAAAGCTCGGCCATATCATCATAAAATTCCTCAATTTCCTCATCCCTATGGCTTATATTTGATACATAAGCTTGGACAATTTGAAGCCTAAACTTTTTATTCAGCTGAATGACGCATTGGGCTAGTCGGCCAAATGTACTTTCAAATTTTACAGCACTGTCCTTTAGCTTTCGATTGATGAGGAATCCAATTCCGCCACATCTGTACTTCGAGTGTAAAGTACGTGTCCAGTTGGTTCCAGTTTGATTAAATCTTCGCCCTTTCTTCGTGTTTCACAAAGCTCAATAATATCCCAATGTATGTTGTCAAGTTCGATTAACAATTCTTGCAATCGAGCCTCCGTTTTCATAATCCGTATATTAAGCGTTGCAATGTCAAAATTCCAATGGCAGCCTGATCTAACCCGGTGATTCTTAGTACCCTCTGCCTTGGGGTAGGTCTTCCCGCTGACGTAGGTAGTTGCCCCTTGGCCTCCAGGAAATGAGGGCCGTGATTGAGGATGTATTGTTATTTTGAAACACATTGAAATACCATATATATATATATATATATATATATATATATATATATATATATATATATATATATATATATATATATATATATATATATATATATATATATATATATATATATATATATATATATATATATTAATATATTAGATATAAATTTATTAGAATAAAAATTAGATAAAATTCACATGTGTAATTTTTATTAAAATCTGACATAGGCAAATTTTGAAGTGATAAACTAGTACTTTAACAATGTTTTCCGGTGTTGCTATATTTCTTCAGTAGCTACTAAAACAACATTTTTTAAATGGTAACATCGTGTTTTTTATCATAATTTGACAAATCTTAAAATTCGAAATAAAAAATGCTATGTGACATTTTTTTATTGGAGTAGCCATTTTAGAACAATTAGCAAAAACAACTGAAATAATCTGCGGTCGGCAGAAACTAAAAGAAGCTAGCATAGCAACCGTAGACCATGAAAATTAAACCAAAAGTTTGTTGTTTGAAAGGAACCATCGTTATTGTGCTGTAGTGTTATTTGAAAGCTGTTGTATTCGAATGTGTATAAAACTAACGTTTTGATTTATTTGCTAAGATGAATGAGTTATTTAATCAAAATCTTAAAATCTTAAATCTACGTATAACTTAGTAAAACTAAAAAGAACTAGTAGTATGTGCCTAGGGATCCACAAAAGGCGCAAAAATGTTGTTACTGAAGAAAATATTCTTCTTTATAATATGGAAAATCCTCACAAGGCAACGTACAAAGTTGCCCAAGATGAAGGTTATTCTCAGTCAAAGGTATGGGCTACTTTTCAGGGTAATATTATCATCCATGCAAAATGAGAAGCATACAAGAATTGCATGATGATGATTGTTATAGAATATTGGAATTTTGCCACCGGTTTTTGGACAAGAAGCGCCGGGAACCCAATTTCGAGAAACACATTTTGTATAGCGACGAAGCAACTTTTTATTTAAATGGAGTGATTAATAGATGGACAAAATTACAGATATTGGTCTGACAGTAATTCTTGTTGGACTGAAGAAAGAAGAAGTCAAAATAAACCAAGAGTTAACTCATGGTGTGGAATATACAATAAAAAAGTGATCGGACCTATCTTCATAGAACAACGGTGAACGTTATTTAGAGTTATTGAGAAATTAACTTAAGTTGTTTATTGAAGAATTATCGTTAGCAGAAAGAAGGCTGCTCTACTTCCAACAGGATGGGGCACCCCTCATTTTACGCGAAATGTGCGGGATTATCTTCATGAACTGCTGTCAGAAAGGTGGATAAAAAGAAGGGGTTCAGTTGAGTGGTCTGCTAGATCGTCTAACCTCACAGCTTAAGACTTTTTCCGGGGGGGGCGGGGATACGTGACCGCTCCTAATTATGTTGATGAACGAAACAACAATTCGGGGATTAATATCATTACGCCCAATATGCTGGAAAATATTAGTAAAAGAATTATTAAAGGAATTCATTATTGTAGATTATAAGGAGGTCACCACTTTCAGCATTTGTTAAAAATTTTATTCATTTAGTTATTTTTTATTGTTATTTTAATCTAGTTTCTTTTACCAAAAAAGTTTTATTGTTGTTGAATAATAATTGATCGTTCTAAAAAGATTCCAATAAAGAAATGTGACATAACATTTTTCAATTCGATTTTTAAGATTTATCAAATTGTGTTAAAAAACAACAATATAAACAAATAAGAACAACATTTAAATTTTTAAATAATACAAGCAATAACGGACGATAGATCCTTCAGATACAATTTATACAGAATGGGAAGGTCAGAGGACAAGGATTATCGCTATTGTGGGATGGTGGATATACGGGAACACTGCCCTAAATGGGAAGCGCTTCGAATGGCTACTACTGCCGAATGACATGTAGAAGTAATCGAACACAACATTG
Source organism: Cosmopolites sordidus (assembly GCA_031761425.1). NCBI lineage: Eukaryota > Metazoa > Arthropoda > Insecta > Coleoptera > Curculionidae > Cosmopolites > Cosmopolites sordidus. The sequence goes on from JARFXV010001620.1 coordinate 70,806, forward strand.
GCGGTCTGCTCCTGGAATGAAAAAGTCATTAGGCAAGCGTAATGGGCATGGTGAAGAGAATAATGACGACCAAAATAGGGGAGAGAGATAACGTTAAGATAAATATGGACTGACAATATGTTATGTGTCCTGAAGTAATGCATAAAGATGGTTTTCAGGCCATGAACAGAAAATATCTTGAGGGGGAATATTATATATATATATATATATATATATATATATATATATATATATATATATATATATATATATATATATATATATATATATATATATATATATATATATATATATATATATATATATATATATATATATATATATATATATATATATATATATATATATATATATATATATATATATATATATATATATATATATATATATATATATATATATATATATATATATATATATCGTATATCTCGTGTATATATATATATATATATATATATATATATATATATATATATATATATATATATATATATCGTATATCTCGTGTATATATATATATATATATATATATATATATATATATATATATATATATATATACCCCTCGAACTGTCGTGACTGAGGGGTGATTCCTTGTCAGATTTTACACTCTTACCTAGAAACATTTATATGTATATATCAAGGAAATTTTCGAACGATATCCCTTCCCCCTCAAGATATTTTCTGTTCATGGCCTGAAAACCATCTTTATGCATTACTTCAGGACACACAACATATTGTCAGTCCATATTTATCTTAACGTTATCTCTCTCCCCTTTTTTGGTCGTCATTATTCTCTTCACCATGCCCATTACGCTTGCCTAATGACTTTTTCATTCCAGGAGCAGACCGCCAATGTTGTGTTCGATTACTTCTACATGTCATTCGGCAGTAGTAGCCATTCGAAGCGCTTCCCATTTAGGGCAGTGTTCCCGTATATCCACCATCCCACAATAGCGATAATCCTTGTCCTCTGACCTTCCCATTCTGTATAAATTGTATCTGAAGGATCTATCGTCCGTTATTGCTTGTATTATTTAAAAATTTAAATGTTGTTTTTATTTGTTTATATTGTTGTTTTTTAACACAATTTGATAAATCTTAAAATTCGAATTGAAAAATGTTATGTCACATTTCTTTATTGGAATCTTTTTAGAACGATCAATTATTATTCAACAACAATAAAACTTTTTTTGGTAAAAGAAACTAGATTAAAATAACAATAAAAAATAACTAAATGAATAAAATTTTTAACAAATGTTGAAAGTGGTGACCTCCTTATAATCTACAATAATGAATTCCTTTAATAATTTTTTTACTAATATTTTCCAGCATATTGGGCGAAATGATATTAATCCCCGAATTGTTGTTTAGTTCATCAACATAATTAGGACCGGTCACGTATACTTTGGTTTTTAAGAAGCAGGTCATGAAGATAATCCCGCACATTTCGCGTAAAATGAGGGGTGCCCTATCCTGTTGGAAGTAGAGCAGCCTTCTTTCTGCTAACGATAATTCATCAATAAACAACTTAAGTTAATTTCTCAATAACTCTAAATAACTTTCACCGTTGTTCTATGAAGATAGGTCCGATCACTTTTTTATTGTATATTCCACACCATGAGTTAACTCTTGGTTTATTTTGACTTCTTCTTTCTTCAGTCCAACAAGAATTACTGTCAGACCAATATCTGTAATTTTGTCCATCTATTAATCACTCCATTTAAATAAAAAGTTGCTTCGTCGCTATACAAAATGTGTTTCTCGAAATTGGGTTCCCGGCGCTTCTTGTCCAAAAACCGGTGGCAAAATTCCAATATTCTATAACAATCATCATCATGCAATTCTTGTATGCTTCTCATTTTGCATGGATGATAATATTACCCTGTAAAGTAGCCCATACCTTTGACTGAGAATAACCTTCATCTTGGGCAACTTTGTACGTTGCCTTGTGAGGATTTTCCATATTATAAAGAAGAATATTTTCTTCAGTAACAACATTTTTGCGCCTTTTGCGGATCCCTAGGCACATACTACTAGTTCTTTTTAGTTTTACTAAGTTATACGTAGATTTGAGATTTTAAGATTTTGATTAAATAACTCATTCATCTTAGCAACTAAATCAAAACGTTAGTTTTATACACATTCGAATACAACAGCTTTCAAATAACACTACAGCACAATAACGATGGTTCCTTTCAAACGACAAACTTTTGGTTTAATTTTCATGGTCTACTGTTGCTATGCTAGCTTCTTTTAGTTTCTGCCGACTGCAGATTATTTCAGTTGTTTTTGCTAATTGTTCTAAAATGGCTACTCCAATAAAAAAATGTCACATAACATTTTTTATTTCGAATTTTAAGATTTGTCAAATTATTATAAAAAACACGATGTTACCATTTAAAAAATGTTGTTTTAGTAGCTACTGAAGAAATATAGCAACACCGGAGAACATTGTTAAAATACTAGTTTATCACTTCAAAATTTGCCTATGTCAGATTTTAATAAAAATTACACATGTGAATTTTATCTAATTTTTATTCTAATAAATTTATTTATATTATATATATTATTTCTAATAAATTAGAAATTTATTAATTAGGAATATATATATATATATATATATATATATATATATATATATATATATATATATATATATATATATATATATATATATATATATATATATATATATATATATATATATATATATATATATATGTATGTATTTTATCTAATTTTTATTGATTTAATAACTCTTACAATATTTTTGTGTGATTAGGAATTTTTTTCAAAGAAACAGAAAAAATAGGAAAAATAATAATATACCAAGCAAAAATTCGCCAACTATTATATAAGAGGAACAAGAACTAATCCTCATTGAAGATGGGAACGCCTATGCTTGCTCGAAATAAATTTAATCTTTTTATTATTTACCTTTAGCGCGTACAGCAGACGTTAAAAGTCTCGCCACAGTGAGTGTAATTCTCATTTAATCTTTAACTTTTACAATGATTTTGTTCAATGCCATTTTGGGATTGTACTTTTGCCAAGCTGTTATTACTGAAGATATGAATATTAATCAATCTGTGATCAACAATATAATAAAGTTAACAAATGTCAAAAATTTAGTCATTCTTTACAGTTCTTGGAATGATAAAATCACGTTATCGTCTCAATGGTTCAAATCGCCAATATACGTTATAAATGTGCGAAAAAATAGTTTTATTGACAAGCAATCTTTCGATGTTTTAAGCTCTTCAAATATATATGTTTTATTTTCAAATTACACCGACGTCGTTGAAGGGTTAATTCTGCGATCTTTATACAGAAAAAACAACAGATATTTGCTGATAACCAATAACATGACCCGAGAAAAGGCAAAAAATCTTTCACAGTTTATAGTTCGAAAATATTTCACTGTTAATCTGAGCTTTATCAACAATGAGTCTTCTTCTGTGTTTCGATTCAATCCTTTCACCATAGAGCTAGTAGAAAGTGATGATGTTAATTTGATCTTTGATGATTTTTGTAAGAGTTTGCATGGGTACCCGTTGGCCATAACAATGTTCTCTTTCAGCAGATCAGTATGGAAAAATGACCGTTATGAAGGCAGAGACGGACTTGTTTTAGGTGAGGTGGTGAAGCATTTAAATGCTTCTATCAAATATTTGACTCCTCCTTCTAATCAAATGTATGGTCATACTCTTCTAAATGGTACACACCTTGGAGAATTACGACAAGTGGTTGATGGTGATGCTCATGGAAGTTTTTAATTCCAGAATTATAGAGATACAGAACTATTTTCTTGTACGTATTTAAGCATACTAGAAATATAAATATTATGTAAGAAAAAAAAATCTAAATATACTAAATCACCAGTCGAAAAACTACGATAAGAATTAACATTTTAAACAAACATGTGAAAAACATATTTGGCAAATATTAATTAGTTAATACTTAACGAATATACTACAAATAAAGCTAAGAACATATTTAAAACTATAAAAAAGTAAGAATCAGCCAATATCGATGCGTCAACGTCCCAAACAATGTTATTTGAAGATTGCGACAAATATTATTTTAGTGTAGGTCAGTGCATGCATGTAAGCTCAATTTAAAACCAAAAATATATTCTGTACACTAATAGCACAATATGTTTCGTATTTACGAAGAAGCTCTCAAAAATTCTGATAGGGCTGCGCCTATTTACAAACTAGCAGTATTTACTATACTAGCAAAGATACCCAGAAAACCCGTTTCCAGCTTCGCCAACATTTGTTCAAGTTATTCAAAAACTTTTGGATACAGGTAGTGTTTTCCAGAATTTCAAGAATGTAGGCGCTAGTGTGTGATCAATCCTGAAGTGCACAAACAAATTTTGCATCTTTTTGAAGAGGACTACCAGAATTACTTGAAATGTTACGCGACATGTTAGAGTTTCCCATTCTATTCTACGTATGTTACAAACGAGTAGTTACTTTAACCTGATCATGAAGAAAGGGTTATAAGCTCTCTTACCCGCTGATTTTTTCATATAGACAAAACTATTGTAACTTTTTTAATGGCCAACACCAAAGGAATCCAAATTTTTTGTTCAATATATTTTTTTCAACCGACGAAGCTCCTTTCATCAAAAATGGACATGAACAGTTGATTTAATAAAACAATTAATCATTTGTTTCTTAATGTAACGTAAATTGTTTAAAATCTGTTTTGGTGTGCATTTATGATGTTTAATAATGGTGAATATTATGAAGTATAATTAGTGCTAGTAATTTGAACTTTGACATATTCCTTTTTTTTCTTATAACAAATCAAGATAAATTTATACTGAAACGTATGGAATAAATGACCATAAAATATTACATTTTATTACCTCTTAATACCTTAAAAGGTAAATGCAACAAATAAATTCCTTCAATCGAAATTAATACGACAATTGAAATAACAATTGGCTACGTAGCCGAGAAAAATTATCACCTGTACTGACAACTACTGAAGTGTTTTCCGCAGAAATGGCTACATTTTGGTTACATGTTTTAAGGGAACTTTTTGTTCAGAAAACTCTAAAGACTCCTTGGTTAAATTTACGAAACTACTGTCCCTTACACCATGAGAGATACACAACGGTTTTTATAACAATCTGTATCTCTGCGCATGGCATGGATCTAATTAGATAATGGCAAGATATTCCAGACCAGTTGTACGCATACTTGAAGTTCCTTTAAATCTAAGATCGACTAAGGGAAAAAATCTGTAGGTGTAACCATACTGTCGAATCGCATATCAAAGGCTATTCTACAAATAACATTGTTTAACGAATTACAATACTATTAATTTTCTATCGTAATACGACTTTTCAAAAAATACTCCCAAGAGAATAGCTGCTGGCCTGTATTTATCATACTCAAAGGGACTGTGGTAAGTTCTATGGGTGTTCTGTTTGCTCTTCCACTGCCATACACTTTCATTGAGCACGAACGAAACCCAGAATTTTCACCTCTTTAGATTATCGTAGAAAACCCACTTTTCGTCACAGATCACAATCTTATGCAGCAAGTTCGTGTTCTTCAATCTGGAGATCATGCACAAAAGGTCATGACTACGTTTTTTTTCTCGGATTCTCGCTCATAGATCACCAGGCAAGGCAGTACCATCACTGGTAAATGTTATTCTTCACCACAGGACCAATTGCAAGGTGCTATTCAGATAAACGTCATATATGTCTATAACGAAAGCTTTCTTTCAACACGACAACTCGCCTAAACACCCGTCACAGGTTATCGCTGCAAAACTCCGGGATTTAAGCTTCCGCGATTAAGCTTCCTATTAGCCGGATTTAGCTCTCAGCGATCTAATTATTCCTAATCTTAAAGAAACGTCTTGCTGGACGAGGATTCACTTTAAATGATGAGGTAAAAGCTGAGACAACAGCCGGTTTGCAGAGTTGAACAAATCGCATAATACTGAAGGTAGTAGCAAGTTGAGACGTGATTGGTGATTGGTTATTGGTTATTTTGTCAGGGTCAGAACTTCTCGAAAACCCCCATTGTAATAATAATTACACAGGCCAACAGTTGTTTTGGTGCCGTGGTGTTTGGAGCTGATTTCATACGAATTTGATGCCTTGAATTCAAATATGACATTATTTTTAGCCTAGGAGCACAAATTTCTAAGATATAACATTTTAATTAAATATACGTTACACTATTTTAAGTTAAATCCAGTCAAATAAAAAACACGGAATTTTTATTATGATATTATACAAATATTATTTTATACAAAGATAAAGGAAAAAGTTATCGATGAAACCAACTAGTGGCTGAACACTCAAAAAGCTTCTTTTCGGTGAAATTCTTGAATGTATTTTGGAACAGTTCCTTTTTAAACTCCACCAGTAATCTGCCATCATGTGCGTATCCTATCTTCCTTGATAGCGGTCCCCATAGTTTATATCCTGGTGAAATTTTTCACCTTGTTCCTCACTGGTGTCTCCTAAATGTTGAGGAAATGGTTTAAGTGGTTGTGTAAATAATACACCTTAATGTTACACCCAAGCGATCTGAAACTGTTAAGCATCTTGTTTACCAGTTTAACATAGTTTTCCGCTTTGGGTTTGTCCAGAAAATTTCCGAAAACTGCAACAAATAAAGTCCAGGCTTTTCGCTCAGCCTCATTCACTAAATTTACGAAGGCAGGGTCCTTAATGAGTTGAATTTTTTCCGTACTCAACTAATCCATTCTTATCAAGAACCTTTACAAACTGCTTCATTAGGCTCAGTGGAGAAAAGATGATTTTCTCTCGTCTAACAAGAGGTCGTTAGTGACATTCTTTTCCCCAACGTCTATGTTTTCTCTCTTAGGGCTTTTTTTTTCTAGCTCAGTGATGTATTTTGTCTCTGCTATCCCACAGGCAAAAGAAGCAAGGAAATTTGGTGTGACTATTTTGCTGTTCAAGGAGAAAGTTTATCGTTTTTAAGTCCACAGAAATTACCCATTGATGTTCATGATATTTTATCTGAGCAATACTTTATCTTGAGTGAGCAATTCGTATTAAACCATATTTGTTCCCATTATGTAGAAGCACACATTATAAACTTCCCGTTGAAATGTTTTCGCATTTTTTTAAAGAGTCCTCCAATTTTGTGACAAATTACAAGATTGTCTTCTTGAGAGAAGAATGGTGGCAGGCTCTTTTCTCTTGTACGGTAAAAGGTAATTTTTGTTCCATATTCCAGTAAATTTTTGTCGTTCAACCTGGAAGCCATCAATACAGAAGCTTCATTTGATAGGTTGATATTTTTGGTGATGTCATTTAACTCATGCTGGTTGAAACGTTGAGGAATTGATGACATCCCCTCATAATCATTGCCACCTTCATTAGTATCAGAATGGTAATTAAAGGAACAATACTGGACCTAGCAGAGCTCTGGTAGCTGGTCAAACTTTGGGAGCGGCACTTCCTTTGAGTGCAAGACCGGGCGTCTTGCAGATACTAAATCAGGATAAGTCCACTTGCTACGGTGGTTTCGATTGATTCCAGTAATATTTACTAGGCCGAAATAATTGTCATTAAAATGGTTTTTGGGTTCTCTCCAAACCATCGGTATGCCAAATTTTAGACGTTTTCTTTTTTCAGTATTCCATTGTCGTAGATGCTCTATACAAGCTTTACAGATCAGAAGCCTAACACCAAAGTATTCAAGATAAGCTCTCTTTACAAAGTTAATAACATTCTTTCTGTTTTCTTTTAACGTGTATTCTCCATATATGTAGCTAAGCATATTAAGATGATTTACACAACTTCTTCTACTTGAACTCATTTTATTTCTATTCAACAACACAAATACAACAAACTACAATACTGCACGTTTTAGGTTAACTTTACAACAACTCTTTCCTAAACACAAATATCGCGCGAGGCCAACTTCGATCTACCTTGCACGGTGAGGACTCACAAATTAACCTCAACTTTAGTTCAAGCGTTGAAGACCACTTCTCAGAGGTCCATAGAGTAGATAGAAAAATAACTGATTTCATATTTAGATATAGCATCCCAGATAAAACTAAAATCAGTTTTAAAATCCTAGGCACCAATAAAAGATTTTTTTGTAAGCTTGTGTTATTTAATCATCTTCAGTGGCCAGACAACCCAACAGGGTTTCGATATTTTCCAGCTTTCGTCGCCATTAGGTTCTATTCCTAGGTTGTATTACCCAATTTGGTGGACCGTGGGCTTTATCTACTTCTTGAACATATAGGTTCCTATATGGAGACCCTTTCTGCTGGGCTGTTATCATCATACCTTGTGACATGATCTGCTTTATGCTTTATCAACGTTAGTATGTTTTTATTACCCGATTGTCTGTAGCTGTTATATAACTCAAAGTTATATCTGCGTCTCCATATACCGTTCTCGCATATTGCCCTATATATTCTTAGGATTTATTGGTTAGGGTCGTCGGCTAATACGTCGTTTGATTTCTGTACTGCAATTGTTATTGGCAGTTAATATAGAACCCATGTACTGAAACTCTTTTACATCCTCAAGGTTTATAGTCACCAGTGGTGATATTCTGTCCGACATCTCATTCTCTTCAAATATTTGTGATTACTATGAACTTGGTTTTGTTCTCGTTGATCTTCAGTCTCATATGCTTTGCTGCATCCTCGAAGGTTGTAAATGTTTCATTTGCCCGTCGTACTGATCTTGTAATTATGCCTACATCGGCGGCGTCGGCTAAAATTTGAATAGACTTGAGCTCGGTTTCTCGTATAACTTTTTCCAGAACTATATTAAACAAGAGACATGCCATGATAATTTAGTAGTACTAATTGTAAAAACCTTTATAAACCCTTAACGATGTAGAACGTAGTGAAAATGCTTTCTTTTTCAGGTCGATTACACTTACATCCATGACAATGATGACTTAATTGTTTTAATACCAATCGAAAATCTACCAAAACAAGCCCTGGATTCTCTGATATCACCAGCATTCTGGCTCACTACAGTCACTGTTTTATTTATTTTCTCACTGTATCTCAAGCTGTACGGCAAACAACCCTGGTCTAAGATTATTTTAATCAACATTCAATTACTGTCAGCTAGAGGTTTGCACAAATTACCCCGTAACTGCAAGATTATTATAATATCAGTCATATTTTACTGTTATTTGATCGACAGTTGTCTCCAAACAAAACTCATGAGTGTTTTAACTATACCTAAACCTCAACCAAATCTGGAAACACTAAGACAGGCTTCTGAAAGTCAGTTCAAATTCAACGCTGAAGATATATACAGATATCCGATTACCATTCTTCAAGGTCACTATCTAAAACACATTCGAAGAATCCAAGGAAAGACCACACTGTTACCAACAAATGACTACTGGCAAAAATTATCTGCATGCGATCGTGGTGAAGGTTTCATCATCACTCGTCAAATTTACACAGACTTTGTCAGAGAACAAATTAAACTACATGGTCAAACAAGACGATGTTTTTACATCTTGAAACAAGTGCTAACTTCGAATTTGATGAGTTATATACTATCAAAGGGTTCTCCATTATTAAAACAAGTGGACAGAACAATATAAAATATGATCGAGGCGGGATTAACTAAACCTTGGGCTAAATTCAATCCCGAAAATCTTTGGGACGAAGATTTAAAGGAAAATTCGAAAATTGCCATGGAGAATTTAATGATTTGCTTTTACTTTCTTGGTGTGGGACTGGGATGTTCTTTAATAGTATTTCTAGTTGAATTTTTTATGCGTTAGATTTGATATGTTTATCATCAGCACCATCTTAGAGTGAATAGAAGCACCGTATAATGACACATACAAGTTGTCACCACCTTCTTCAATATCAAACTGATTCCACTACGAAATATCCAGTCGATAGAGTGAATAAATTGCGAAATTGGGTAAATTTTAGGGTATTAATTTAAATAAGGCTGCTTAGATTTGCAGAGTAGAGAGGGAAGGTGGTGTATATCGTTCATCTGGTTCTAAAAGGTCCAGGAGAGAGTCATATGTCTTAAAGATAAATGTCGACGTTTTAAGAGCAGCTATGGCTGCAACTGTTAGAGACACTAGGAAATTTTCAGGGGGAATTAGAAGAAGAAATTAGAGGTATAGAAATGGTGAATAGGAACAGTGAATAACTAGGTTCCTCAGAAAAGCAAATGTGGTATTATACTTCACTATAACAGTGAAACAATGAGTAGCAATAATGAGTTAAGAGAAGTGAAGTGAAGTTAAGTGAATATGCACTAGGTCCATTAAAAACAACCACATCTAAAAAAAAGTACTAGAGACGGGCAGGAGAAAAGATTCACTGGCATTTATAAGTCCAATTCACATCTTTTTACGAACGCTTTGGAAAAAGGCAGGAAAAACATTGTGGTTCGACCATCCACCATATTCGTCTGATTTGTTTCCGTGTGACTTTTGACTAATCCCTGAACTGAAACTGGGGATCAAAGGAAAGAGTTTTGATACGATTTCGGATGTAGTGCTTCGTAAATATCTATAATCGCTTTTAACATTGTTTTCCTCTCCCGCCAGATCTTCCCTGACCGCCTTTTTCCATTTCTACCTGGGTGTCTCTCTTACTGAAAGAACATATTCAAGATATAATGCATATTTCGTCGACTTATTTTTTCTAAATATTCCTTAAAATTTACCTTGTTTGCTTTCAATCATTCCCACAGGCTTTCTTTGGGATATGGATCTTATTATATAAGGTAATTTTTATAGTGCCTCGAAACTTTTAATTCAAATAAAACAACAATCAAATTAGATGCAAATATTATGCATTAATTTATGCGAAATAATATTCAATGCCATTAAAATTTGAAAATAAATTCGAATAAATATCCACTGCGGCTACCTCTGACAAAGCGCATTCTGTCAATCCAATTTCCGACCTCTTTTTCAAGTAATTGATGTCATATGTCCGCAATTGTTCGAGTTATATTGACTTCCAAGACATCAATAGTTGCTGTTTTATCGGCATAGACCACAGATTTAACATAACTCCAAAGAAAATAGTCTAATGATGTAAAATTACACGACTTTGGTGACCAATGAATAGGTCCGTTCCTCGAAATAATTTTATCACCGAATTATTCCCTCAAGAAATCGCATGTTGTGTTAGCTGTATGATATGTGGAGCCATCTGTTAGAACCACATCTCCTCCAGATCAATACAATTCAAATTTGGAATTAAATACTCATTGATTATCGCTCTGTAACGATCCCCATTAACGATTTAATAAATTTGGATCTTAATTAAGACTGGCAGCAGCGATATTTTCTTCGGAACGCCCAGTTCTTTGTCTTGTTTTTGTTTTAATATCGATCAGCGTGAAATGCATTCTGAATATATCGATAATTCGGCGAATACATAGCTCAATCGGGCGATTATGCGCACCATAAAAGATTATAAGTTTGGCGCACAGAACACTGATTTTGATAACTTTCGACAATTTGCAAACGTTGCTCTGATGTTAAATTGATGATTGCCATGATGACATTTGTCATAATGATTTGACAGTGACCCCTATCAGAAATTCGGAAACACTAAAAAAAATCACCCTTTATAATACACAAATTTAAATGTTAGTTCAATTCTTCTATTGGAACCTTCGGTGTGAAGCACTAAACTCGAAGAGATTTACCACTAAACACCAAATCACATTTTGAAACTTCTCGACGCATGTTTCGCTAACCACGTTAGCATCATCAGGAGATGATTTAATCTAAGAGGAGATGAAATCGTCTACAAATGATGCTAACATGGTTAGCGAAACGTGCGTCGAGAAGTTTCAAAAAGTGATTTGGTGTTTAGTGGTAAATCTCTTCGAATTTAAATATTAGTATTAATCACTATTATAAATATTTCTAAATAAAGATTATTATAGATCTGATTGTTTCTCTGTTATTTATTCATGTCCATCTGGTCCAAAGCGAAGTCTTAGTTAACAATACAATGGTCTTAATTAATTAATCCTTAATTCTGGTCCTTATTTCTGAAAAAAAGGATAAATTAGTTATAAAAGTACATAGAATGAAAAATAACACTGAAATTTAGAACAAAAGAGGTAAAAAAGGGACCGATTAGATCCGAAAATACTGTTGAACTAACTGAAAAAAGTTATTTCAAGAACATCTTGGTAAATTCCTTCTTTACCGTTTGGCATTGAAGCACATTTTCTTCACGGGCGATCCCTGGCTATCAAAAAAGCAAATCAGCATGCTTTTGTTCTTTGATTATCTTATTCTAGATTTTTTTGGCCCCCTCCAGAGGCTGAAATGTGCTATTCCTGGCTCTGGCACTGCGTTTCCGGATCGTATTCCAAAATTCAAAACTCGTCAGATTTTGAAAAATTTGAATTTTCGGAATGATTTTCGTGCAGATATTCTTTATACCCAATTCATTGGTATAGGTTTCGTCAGCCGAGGATCAGAACGCACAAAAACCCCGGTCCTGTGAACATTTTCATTAGTTCCTGCGGTTAAAGGCCTTTCGCTGCGAGGTTCATCTTCAAGCTACTCTCGGCCTTCTGCAATGTCTTAAACCACCTGAAAACCTAAGCCCTTGACAAATCAATGTTTCCATTAGCCTGTTGAAGTTATACAAAAGTTTCCGTCGAATTGTGATCAAGTCTGAAACAAAACTTATAGTGCACCGGTTTTCAAAACGTTCTAGAAAACGTCGGTTTACCAAAAGAATTGCTAAGGGTCAGCAAGTCACTCGAGAAAGTTCAAACTCGCACTGCAGACGCATCATATGTTGACCTGTAACTCCTCCAAAGGAGAAGCCAACATTGATACCAGATCGAACACTACACCAGCAGTCATTATTTTATTTATTAGCATGCCTCGTACACAGCCTCAGATTGGATTGATTCAATATATCGATCAAGATGGAGGCGAAGGTTAAAAGAGGTCAAAGCTCAGTAAAGGTTTGTCCATACTTGTTCATCTTTTGATCGTCAAGACGCATGCATCAGTTAAACGGTTAGATGCCTGCGGTATTGAACGAGAGGCATGCAAGGACGCAAGGAAAAATCATGAGATAAAACGAGACATAAAGGTAGCACATCGACTCAATTTGTTGATAAAATTTGCAAGTTTTTGCAATAGTTTACAAATTTAATTTAATGTACGTAGTATAAGTTTGTTAAATTAAATAAATATATTAAATTATATATTTAAGAAGAAAAAATAAATATATTATTTTCAAATGAATAATGTTTTCTTTTATTTTTTGGCAAACTACAGAGCAAGAGGAAATCACATCAGATTTGCTGAAATATATATGAGAAATAGCAAAGGAAGAATTTTTGTCATTAATAAACGTGATAATCACAATAGAAAAAAAAGTACCAACAGATTGGAATATGGGTATAATATTGCCCTTCTTTAAAAAAGGAAATATCAAAGAATGTAAAACTATAAAGGGATCATACTAACAAGTTCACCTGAAAAAATATTGACCAGAATAATAGACCATAGGCTGAGAGAAAAATTAGAAGCAACATTAGAGGAACCACAACATGGTTTTAGAAAGGATAGAAGCACACAAGATCTCATATTTATAATTAGACAACTCAGAGAAAAACTGTTAAGAAAAGAAACCGAAATCCATATTTGTTTCATTAACCTGAAAAATGCATTTGGTAGAATAAAAAAGAAAAAATGTCTGGAAAAGCCTAAAGAGAAAAGGACTAGAAGAGGGAGTTAGAAAAATTATCAAGACCTTACACAACAATAAGAACGCATAACAATGAATCCACAGAATTTGAGACAGAAATAGGCCTAAGATAGGAATAAGCAATAAGACCTACAACATAACTTAGCGATATATATCGAAGAGTTAAAAAAAGTAAATATGGAAATAAATATCAACAAAAGTAAAACAATGGTAATTGCAGGCAGAAAAATAAAATATAAAATTGTACCCGATGGGAAGGTAATGGATCAAGTCAAAAATTATAATTATTTAAGCACAATATTAGAAGATAATGGAAAAATGGACGATGAAGTGAACGAAAAAAATGGGAAAAGCAAGCAAACTATATAACCGAGATACCGAGAGAGGTAAAAACGCAGGTGTATCAAAAAGCAGTAAACCATCAATAATATACGGCAGCGAATCTTGGACCTTAACAAAAAGAAATAAAAGTAGAATTACAGTTGCAGAAATAAGATGCCTACGCAAAATAGAAAGAGCTATAGAAGAAAGAAAAATAAACTGGCTAGAACACATCCACGGAATGAATGATTAACAAAACAAATCTATGAAGCAAAAACATATAAAAATAAAGTTTGGCATCTAAGTCTGAGATGGGAAGTTCGACAAGCGACAGAAAAACGAGGAATTCATTGGAATGAGGCTAGAAAATTAGCACTGGACAGGAACTCATGTAGGATAAAGAAACAATGGATACAGATTTTCTCTATTTATCCTTTATTTTCCGTACTCTTATCAACACCAGCACAGCATCATTCATACCAGTTAACATAACAATGTCAGATGTACTCATGCAACTGAAATTACACAGTTAACAGTACGTTCTAACAAAATAAATTATTTTTAACGTTTTTAAAAAACCGCCTTTACTAAACTCGAAACAAATGTTGAATGAAACTGACGCAAACATGTGGACAAGAAGGAGGCATGCATCTTACTTTGCGCTAAGATGCATGCGTTAATGCATGTAATAACGCAAGTTGAAAGGCACGCATGTTGAACATACAAGTTGAACAGATGTGGACATACCGTAACGGATTATAGCACTACAGGATGAAGATTCTTAATATTTCCCCAACTTTGATGCATTAAAGATAAAACTGTAAGAAATAACAGAAAAGATAGGTATTGTAAAAATATAGAAAAGCGATAACTGCTTTAACTGAAAAAAGGAAGACATAATGAAATAATAAGACTTGGCTGTAGAAAAGGTAAATATTACGAAAAATATAACAAAAAATAATGTTAGGAAGCCTGGAGATACTGCTGTGAATACCGTTTACAGTATTTTAAATCGTAGTGCAGGTAAATATTTTCAGTTGCATAACTACATTGTCCTTTATACACAATTGTATATTTTGATATTTTTCTTTTATTATATATCTTAGTAACATCTAATTATAAATAATTACTAAATAAAGAATAATTAATTTTTGACTATATATTACCAAAATTAATATACATTAAGTAATAATATCCGAAACATTAAATACGAAAAGTCATTTTGGAAAATATACAATTTTTCATGCGTTTATTGTTATTGGCATTTCTCGTCTGGAAAAAACACGGTGAATATCATATCATATATATTCTTTGCTTATATC
Source organism: Cosmopolites sordidus (assembly GCA_031761425.1). Classification (NCBI taxonomy): domain Eukaryota; kingdom Metazoa; phylum Arthropoda; class Insecta; order Coleoptera; family Curculionidae; genus Cosmopolites; species Cosmopolites sordidus. The sequence continues at coordinate 86,177 of JARFXV010001620.1, forward strand.
TGTGGTTCTTTCTCTGTTTCTCTGACAATTCTGAATGTTTCTTCTATATTGAATAAAATAATATTTATCCCATCGGTAACTTGTTTGGTTATCATTCATACAACTTGCATTTTAACAATGCCAGTAAGTTTACTAAGACTTAAAAAACAAGAAAGACAATATTTCTTATTAATATGGAGGAGAAGTTTCAAACTTTTGAAAAATTTACTGAACTGACACATTAAGACAATTTGTATTTGTAACACCTTGAATAGAAGTGTAAAAGGGTTTGAAGCTTTTTTTTCCGACATCATGGTCTTCATCAGGCCTTCATGCTGCAGGAATGCGGATGATGATAATAATGATATATATATATATATATATATATATATATATATATATATATATATATATATATATATATATATATATATATAAATATATATATATATATATATATATATATATATATATATATATATATATATATATATATATATATTTATATATAGTGATACGTCTTTTAAGTTAGTCGAAAAATGTTTTGACCAATATCCGCTTGTTGACAGGAAATGATATTGGCATAATATCGTTCAGAAATAGCAGAATGGTTGCAATTAAGATAATATACTACTGTTATATACTTGATAGTTATTTTCAGTCAAAACTAATGAATATTTTGAGGTTTTGAGTGTGAGTGTTAGAGAGTACCCGAAAGTAAAACTAGAATAGAAAGCTGTACTTTCAATGATTATAATTTTTATTCCATGTAATTAGATGATTCCAAGAGATTTAAAAATTAAAAAGGTAAATATTTTATAATTCATTTATTACTCACTAATTAAATATAATATTTACATTAAGCAAAGTAAAGTTTTAGGGTTAAGGGCGCATCAGCAACTGAGAAGGTTTTTAGCTAAAAGCCAGTAGGTCCAGTAGCTATTGGACCTACAACTTAACGTGGGTCCGCAACCACAGTCATCGGCTACCAAAAACCCCGGTCAACACTCCCTCGGGCTATCGACCCTCGAGTCCCGTGAGTCACTAACGTGGAAAACCTCTCAGAAGGCATCCGGCCTTACCCAGCCTCGAACTGGCTTGACTGAGGGTAAATTCCTTATCAGAATTTACACTCTTGCCTAGAAACGTTCACAAAAATTTTTAAAAAAGTCTACATCCCCTAGTACGGGAATCGAACCAGTTTCCACGCTAACTGCCGTATCGTCAGGCTGACTGACGCCTTTGATACCTTAGATCTTAATATTTACATTGATAGGAAACAATGCTTCCAAGAAAAACTTTTGAAGATTTATAAAAAAGCCAAAGAAATAGGCGATTAAAACGAGTTTATGATGAATTACTTATGCGGCAGGTTTACTTTTCAGTTCAACCAAATGATAATGTCAATGTTGTTAATTGTGCGATACAAGTTTAAATAATTCTGCAATTTTAACAAATGATCTTGAACTTAGTGATTGTAATAATGACATCAGTTCGATGTACATAAATACTCTTGAAAATATTCCAACTGCAAAGGATATTAATTTTGCACTGAATAAAATTCCTAAGATTGATACAATAGTCAGTTTAGGATGGTGAAATAGCACAATGGCAATGTCAATATAACATCGGTCAAGCTGCATGTGGGGCTCTTTTGAAAACGCTTGTTAATGCCGAATAAATAAAAGAATTTAAAAAAAATCCAAAAGATCCTCGTACTTTATTAAGTACTCCAAAAAATACTCATATTCACCCTGTGTCACTTGGGGAAAATTTTCATTATGGCCTACAACGAGAACTGACGGATTAAATCAGCTATCGGTGCGAGTGATTTTGCTACAAATATTCAGATAAATGTCCATATTGATGGACTATCTATATCGAAAAGCTCAAAAAAACAATTATATTAATTATATTTATTTTATTACAAGTTTTTCCAAAAATTGCTACACCTTTTGTTATTGGAGTAGATCATGGACTCCACAAGCCATATAGATGTGATGAATATCTTGAAGAATTTATCAATGAATACAAAATTTTGCACGCAAAAGGCGTTGAATATAATTATAATCAATTTTACATGATAATTAAAGCCGTGATCTGTGATTCCCCTTCTAGATCTTTTGTGACACAGACGAAAGATCATACTGGCTACTATGGTAAATACATGCAAAAAGGTAAATACAATAACCATCAAATGAGTTATTGGATATGGATGCACAATTACGTACTGATAATAATTTTCGAAAACGATTTATCGAAGAACATCATTTAGGAAAATCTAAATTCGAAGAAACAGAAGCTGGTATTGTTTCGCAATTTCTAGAGTTCGCAATTTTAACGGTTTCCAAAACTGATGTAAACAATTATTTCAATCTAACGTAATCATTTTTTAAATATTTAAAATAGAAAACACTCTTTTTACACAATTCTCAAATTTAATATTATAAATCAATATTATATTATTTGTAATGTTTTTTTAATATATTTAAAATTGATCGGTTACCAAATTTCATGAAACGTCAAAATCAGTGCTTCTGTCCTAGTATTAAAAATCCCACATAATGAATTCTAAAGAAGTCATATTTAAGACTTCTTAAGTATGAGTTTCTTTTAACGTCTTTTTTAGAATTAAAAAAAGGATTCCTTAAGGAGTCTTTCTTGTGAATCAGAAAATTGAGCTTTTAAAGAAGTCTTTCTTGTGAAGTTAGAAAAAAGCTCTTAAAGCAGTCTTATTTGCCAAGTCAAAAAAAGTGTTCTTTAAAAATTCTTTTTTAAGAAGTCTTAATCAGTTCGATAAATGGCGCATTTGAAGTCTTCAGAAGTTCTTGAAAGCTTCTTCTCGGCGTTGAAGCTGACGTCCAAATCATAAATGAGAACTTATTCAGAATATATCAAGATGTCATATTGCTATCTGGGTTATCATTTAACGAATAAACTACAAATAAACTAACGAACACAGCTAAAATGGAAGTGGCAACGTCGCATTAACAACTTGAAATGATCCTAACGACAAAGAGTGCTATTTCAATTTGGCGTCAAAAATTAGTTAAAAAAAATCAATTTTAAACCAAAAATGTATTATGCATGTAAATATCACGATTTGTTTCTTATTTACGAAAAAGCTTGTATTAAGAAGAATATTCTGGTTGGTTAAAACTGGTTCAATCGGTGCTAGTCTTGCATAAACACAAATGAAGGATATCTAAACACAAATGAAGGTAGCGTAACGGAACCGTGGAGGGAAATATTACAGAAATCTTTCACCCTTTCTCCACGTGGTGCCACCGATCGCCTTCGCCGAACTGTCAACCATGTAAGCTCGGCTGATGACGGCTGAAAGGCTAGAAACCGGTCCCGAGAGACACGTGACGTCGCATGGTTGACAGTTCGGCGAAGGAGATCGGTGGCACCACGTGGAGAAAGGGTGAAAGATTTCTGTAATATATATATATATATATATATATATATATATATATATATATATATATATATATCTTTGATATACATATTTTTAATTTAAACCAGTTTGGAACCAAAAATGAAAAGGAACATTAAACGATCCATGATATTTCCAAAAAGTGGGTTTTGTTAGGTCGTTGAAGCAAGCGTCTTTATTTTACAATAACTAAAAGACCAATAACCTTTTTGTTGATCAAGATATATAACATATATATATATATATATATATATATATATATATATATATATATATATATATATATATATATATATATATATATATATATATATATATATCTTTGATATACATATTTTTAATTTAAACCAGTTTGGAACCAAAAATGAAAAGGAACCTTAAACGATCCATGATATTTCCAAAAAGTGGGTTTTGTTAGGTCGTTGAAGCAAGCGTCTTTATTTTACAATAACTAAAAGACCAATAACCTTTTTGTTGATCAAGATATCACAACGATAATAAAATCTTTAACTTTGTACATCTGTGCATCATTAACTCTAGCCCAAATACTATCAAGGAAATTCGGAAACCAACTAACAAAACATAGAAACAAAATACAACAGTTTTCATATTTATCTTCAAGTGGAATATGGTGAACGTATATTCTGTCTCAGTATTTATCAAATCCTGTTTCAATCAAACCGGGAACCACGTTGTTGACCATATGCAAAAATGCCGATCCCTCTACAAGCAAAAACCCCATCACATTGGAGATCAAAATTTGTTTTAATTGGTAGAAACACTGTTTTTTGAGACCCAATTTCTTCAATATTGTACTAAAATAGTGTGGGTAAACGTATTTAGATGTGATGAATCGTTCGTTTTTAGTATCTTTTAGTATCTATATATATATAAATATATATATATATATATATATATATATATATATATATATATATATATATATATATATATATATATATATATATATATATTATTATTATTCACGTATGAGCCCTGGTGGACCACGAGAAGTACAATTAGAGGCGTTTGTTATTGTTAGCCTTCCTTTGAGCCCATACTAATTTCATTCTTTCGCTATGAGCTTTTTTCCTTTCGTCAGACCAAGTTGTTCCAGTCTTCCTACATTTTTCTCTCTGGCCAACCTTCCAAACGTTAACCTTGTGTCTGAAACAACCTCTATCCTGAATTTCACTTTGTGTAATATTTGCTCATGTTAGGTCCTCTTTAATTGCCGCAATCCATTTAATTATTTCTACTTTAGCTCTACTCCTATTTTCATAAAATTCGACTATTTGTCTAGTTAGCCTATTCGGATTCATCCGTTTGATGTGTCCGTAAAACTTAAGTGTTCTTTTTCTCATATCGCTATGTATATCTGTGTATTGTTTGATTTCTTGGTTTTCTCGAAGTCGGTATGTTGTGCTATTTATTTGTTTGGGGCCTAGGATTTTTCTTGTGATTTTTCTTTCCTTCTTTTCAATGTCCTCGATGTCCCTTTTTCTATTCAAAATGAGCGTTTCGGCAGCATATATACATTCTGGCTTAATAACCGTGTTGTAATGTCTCAGTTTTGTGTTTTTAGATAGGCATTTTTTGTTGTAAATATTTTGTGTAAGTCTCAATGCCGTTTCCATTTTTTGACATCTAACCCTTATTGGCCGCTTTTTCCAACCCATTTTCCATGATTATTTCACCCAAATATTTGAATTGAGAGACTCGTCTGATGTTACCATATTTTGTTTTTAGAAATGATGTTCTTAGTCTGTTACAGGTCATGTATTGTGTCTTTTCAAAGGATATTTGCAGTCCTACCTTTTCTGCTGTTTCTTTTAGGATTTCAATCTGTTTTTGAGCCGTTAATACATCTTGAGCTAAAATTGCTAGATCATCAGCAAATGCCAGACAATCAATTTTGATGTTGGTTCTCCCCAGTTTAATGGGCTGGTCAATATTCAGTGCCGACTTTTTTTCACGCCACTCCTGTATTACTTTTTCTAGAACACAGTTAAATAAGAGTGGCGAGAGTCCATCCCCTTGTCTCACACCAGTTTTAATTTCGAAGGGTTCTGAGATGTCACCCATGAATTTAACTTTTAACCTCGTGTTAGTTAACGTTGCTTTAATAATTGCCAGCGTTTTCAGATCTAGTCCTTGTTCTTTCAAGATTCGGAATAAAGATTCGCGGTCAATAGAATCATATGCTTTTTTGAAATCCACAAATGTGCAGACGAGATTTTTATTGTACAGTTTTTGATGTCTTAGAATCAACTTTAGATTCAGGATCTGTTCAGGGCAAGATCTGCCCGGTCGAAAACCTACCTGATATTCATCAATGTTCGGTTCTAACTGTCCCTGTGCTCTGTCTAGTAGACATTGAGATAGAATCTTGTAACAAACTGGGAGAAGAGATATTCCTCTGTAGTTGTTTACATACGTTCTATCTCCTTTCTTATGTAGTGGATGGATTAGAGCATCTTTTCAGTCTTCCGGAATCCGTTCGGTTCGCCAAACTTCTTGTAGAATTTTGGTTATTTCCTTGATTGTACCTGGACCAGCGGATTTCAAAAGTTCAGCAGTGATTCCATCTTCAGCAGAAGCGTTGTTATTTTTAAGCCGCTTGATTTGCCTAAGTATTTCCTCTTCATTTCGTGGTAATGAATCTGGGTTTGTTTGTTTAGGGTTTTGTGTTGGTAATTTGTTTAAGGGCTCAGGACAGTGTAGTATTTGTTCAAAATATTTCGCAAGTTCTTTGCAATTGTCTTGGTTATTTAGAGCTAGTTGTCCGTTTTCTTTTTGAAAGCATAGGCTATGCGGTTGATAGCCTGTTAATTTAGTTTTAAATGTTTTGTAAAAGTTTCGGGTGTTATTTTTTTGGAAATCTTTTTCTATTTCATTAAGTTGATTGTTTTCATATTTTCTTTTAGTTTGTCTAATTAGCTTCGATGTTTCTATTCTTACTTCCAAAAAGATGTTATAGTTTATTGCTGTTTTTTGACTGTTCCAATCTTTGAATGCTTTACTTCGGCTTAATACTGCTTGCTCGCAAACTTCATCCCACCACGGATGTTTTCTACGTTTTTGTAAAGGGACCAACTTTAAGGCTGTTTTAATAATTTTTTGTTTTAATTCTTGCCAGTTCTGTGCAGGTTGTTTATCAAGCGCTTCTGTTAAGGCTGGTTTTATTTTCGTTGGGTCAAACTTTGGTATTAGCAGCCCCTTTTGATTAAGTTTTCGAGGTTTTAAGCTAAGTTTCTAGTCAAGTAGTGATCCGTGTCTATATTTGCCCCTTTCCTGACTTGAACATTCAAAATCTCTTTATAATTGGGGTACGAAATGGCAACATGGTCAATTTGAAATTCACCCATGTACGTGTTTGGGCACCTCCAGGTCTTTTGTTTTGTTATTTTCTTCTTAAAATGGGTTGACATTATTTTTAGATTAAACTGCGAACATAGTTCAACCAATCTTCTACCATTATGGTTAGTCCATTTATGAGCGGGAAAACTGCCGACTGTTTTCCTGTACTTTTTTTCTTTCCCTAGTTGGGCGTTGAAATCACCCAATAGGATTTTTACATGGTTAGAGGGAATTTTAGAGATAGTCTTTTCTAGAATTTCCCAGGACTTATTTACTTTTTCAGGATTAGATTTATTTTCTTCGTTAACTGGGAGGTATGCATTGATTAATGTATAGTTTTTGTTAGCACACTTGAGGGATAGTGTCATAAGTCGATTATTTACTGGCTGGACATTTGTTATAGAACCAAGAATGTTTCTTGAGACAGCGAAAGCAACACCGAGATGTGGTGTATTTTTGAGTATTCTTTTGTCCGTTTTACTTTTAAAAAGTCTGTAGTTGCCGAATTCCAAGGTGTTATCATCTATCAGTCTGGTTTCTTGCAAAGCTAAAATTTGGATTTTTTGCTGATTTAATGTTCGCCCCAATTCGTGTAGTTTTCCTGGACGCAGGAGAGAATTGATATTTAGCGTTCCAAAGAAAGTTTTTATTTTCGGTTTCAGACGTTGGCCAGAGGTCTCCGACTCCCTCTGAAAGATTTTGCGTTTAAGCCCGGACGCCCCAGAATCCGAAAGTCCGGTTGTACCAGCAAAGCTGGCAGAGGATTGTCTACCTCTTGGGGTAATTTTGTAATTACTAGAACGCTTCATCTTGTACTTTGAATTAAAGGTTTGAACCATGACGGTTCAGAGGTTAAGACTGGAGGGGTTAGTTCCAGAATTTAAATATCAGCCGCACCACTGGTGAACAGACGCTGACCACTCAGCCGCTTGATACAAGTCAGACGCTAAGTGGATTTAGCTTTCTTTTTGCCTTGGTTCGGGGCTGCTTATTTTGGGATATTCGCAGCTGTCCATTAGTATCTAATGGAACTTTAACTATCCACCACCCGTGACCCGTCCAGTACCTTAGGCGAGGTATACTGGATATATATATATATATATATATATATATATATATATATATATATATATATATATATATATATATATATATATATATATATATCCCTGACGACGCGGATGATGATAATAATGATATATATATATATATATATATATATATATATATATATATATATATATATATATATATATATATAGTGATACGTCTTTTAAGTTAGTCGAAAAATGTTTTGACCAATATCCGCTTGTTGACAGTAAATGATATTGGCAGAATATCGTTCAGAAATAGCAGAATGGCTACAATTAAAAGATAATATTCTACTGTTATATACTTAATACTTATTTTCAGTTAAAAGTAATTGAAAAACTGTTTTGAGTGTACCCGAAAGTAAAACTAGAATAGAAAGCATTCGTAAGCTATTCCCAACCAGTATAAGGTTCAACACTGAAAGCTATCTCAAACATTCACTGTTAGATGTTGAAGGTCCCGACAATGGTACATCATCGACATCATTAGAAGAATAAATCGATTTCTTCCGCACCGGGAATACCTAGCTAGAACTACAGCTTTCCCTAAAAACAAAGGATTCATTACATTTAACTACGTATGTCCACATTATTTTAGTACAATATTGAATAAATTGGGTCTCAAAAACAGTGTTTCTACCATAAGCATATATGCATATGGTCAACAACATGATTTACGGTTTGACTGAAACAGGATTTGATCCTGAAACACTGAGACAGAATATACGTTCACCATATTCCACTTGAAATGCCAAAAACACATAAGAAGATAAATATGAAAACTGTTGTATTTTGTTTCTATTTTTTGTTAGTTGGTTTGCGAATTTCCTTGATAGTTTTTGGGCTAGAGTTAATGATGCACAGATGTACAAAGTTAAAGATTTTATTATCGTTGTGATATCTTGATCAACAAAAAGGTTATTGGTCTTTTACTTATTGTAAAATAAAGACGCTTGCTAACAAAACCCTCTTTTTAGAAATAACATGGATCGTTTGAGGTTCCTTTTTATTTTTGGTTCCAAACTGGTTTAAATTAAAAAAATATATCGGAATAATAAAATGAAAAAAAAATGTATATCATATATATATATATATATATATATATATATATATATATATATATATATATATATATATATATATATATATATATATATATATATATATATTACCCTTTGTGGATCAGACCTTGACGTGGTAAAGGTATTTGAGTAGGGCAATGAAGCTTTGAGCTATGCCGTCTGGAGTCTATGGTCCTGGGCGGGTCACCCCTGGCGGACAGGTCAAGGCAGAGGCCTCAGACTAACATGATCCAAAATCTGCCAACCCGCATTGGACCAGTGTGGCAGATTACGGTCCATACCTTCAACATGGTATTTCAATATGTTGAAATATGACAGTACAACCTCAAACACGGCCCTCATTCCCCGGAGGCCAATGGGCAACTACCTACGTCAGCGGGAAAACCTGCCCCAACGCAGAGGGTGCTAAGAATCACCGGGTTAGATCAGGCTTCTTGGACTGATTGGACTTTGGCATTGCAAAGCTAAATATACGGACTATGAAAACAGAGGCCCGATTGCAAGAATTGTTAATCGAACTTGACAACATATATTGGGATATTATTGGGCTCTGTGAAACACGAAGAAAGGGTGAATAGTTAATTAAACTAAAACCAACTGGACACGTACTCTACACTCGAGGTACGGAAAATGGCCGATGTGGCGGAATAGGATTCCTCATCAATCGAAAGCTGAAGGACAGTGTGGTAAAATTTGAAAGTACATCCGACCGACTAGCCCAATGCGTCATTCAACTGAATAAAAAGTTTAGGTTTGAAATCGTCCAAGCTTATGCACCAACTATAAGCCATAGCGATGAGGAAATTGGGGAATTTTATGATGATGTGGCCCAGCTTTTATACAAGGAGAAATGTAGGTACAAAATCCTGATGGGTGATTTTAATGCCAGAATTAGAACAACAAGAACTGCCGAAAATGCAACTGGTCCATATGGAACTGGTGAGCGAGACAATAGAGGTGACATATTTGTTGATTTTGCTGAAGGACAAGAACTATATATTATGAATTCATTCTATAAGAAAAATATCAGCAGAAAACGGACATGGAAAAGTCCATCTGGGCTCACAAGCGAAATTGACTATATCATGACCAACGATAAAACAATATTTACCATTTGTACTGTCCTTAACAATTTTAATGTTGGAAGTGACTACCCAATGGTACGAGCAAGGGTATATATATATATATATATATATATATATATATATATATATATATATATATATATATATATATATATATATATATATATATATCAATAAAACTGCTGGAGAGAGGAAGTGATTTTGAGATTGCTTTGTCAAACCGGTTTGCTGCGTTACATGATCCAGAGGAGGTGGAAATATTAGTTCAATTTGAAGAAATCGCCAACAATGTACTTCAAACGGCTGCTTCAATAGCACCAGAAGAAAAATGTCTCAAACAAACTGAAATCTCCAGTGAGACCATTGGAAAAATCCTTTTGGCAGGGTCGAGTATACTGAGCTCTGCAAAACTATAAGAAAACATATCAGAGAGGACAAGCGCCGATTCAATATGCAGCTAGTGCAAAAAACCATGGAAGAAAACAAAGGAATTAACAAAGCTAAACAAAAGCTGAGAAACAAAAGAACGCAAATATATACTTTAAAGCGTGAGGATGGCACAGTATGCAGGGCGCGTACCCAAATATTAGAGATTGTCAGAAAATTTTATTCCCAGTTATATGAAGATCAGAACCAATCAAAGACAACAATACCCCCGGAAGAACAAATGCCAGATATCCTAGTGGAGGAAGTAACAAATGCTATAGAATCGATGAAAAACGGCAAGGCTCCAGGAAAGGACAGTGTAACTGTCGAAATGCTAAAAGCTGGTGGTCGGACATTACATAAAACACTGGCAAAGTTATACTCAAAATGCTTCAAAGAACAAAAAGTACCTGACTTATGAAAAAATGCAGAAGTGATCCTTTTACATAAAAAAGGAGCACAGAAAGATTTAAAGAACTATCGTCCAATAAGCCTCCTATCAGTAATGTACAAAGTTTTCACTAAGATAATTTCTAAAAGAATAGTAAAAAAACTAAATGACGCACAACTCAACGCAACTCAACTCAACGTAGTGTTTAAGAGCAGACTCCCACTTTTCCTGAAAAGAAAGGTCTTCGATCAGTGCGTTCTACCCGTTATGACATACGGAAGGGAAACCTGGACACTCACATCGCAATCAATTCAAAAATGGTTCGGGTGGTACAGAGGGGAATGGAAAGATGTATGCTTGGCATTACAAGACGAGACAGAAAATCCTGCGCATGGATCAGGGAACAAACAAAAGTCTGTGACATCATTGGAAGAGTAAAACGATTGAAGTGGAGATGGGCAGGCCATATGGCGAGGCGATGGGACGACAGATCGATCAAGGCAATCCTGGAGTGGATACCGCTTAATCGCAACCGTCCGCGAAAAAGTCCGAAAGGACGATGGATTGATGACATCGTTAAGTATATTGAATCCGAGTGGCAGAGGAAAGCCCAGAACCGTGAAAGTTGGAAGCATGCTGAAGAGGCCTTCATCCTGCAGTGGATCGGTAGACGCTGATGATTATGATGATGATGATATATATATATATATATATATATATATATATATATATATATATATATATATATATATATACATATATGATATATATATATATATATATATATATATATATATATATATATATATATATATATATATATATATATATATATATATATATATATATATATATATATATATATATATATATATATATATATATATATATATATATATATATATATATATATATATATGTATATGTGTTCTGGTGTGTTGTGGGTGTTATGTATATGTGTTCTGGTATATCCAGAAGTCGTGAACCATTGGAGCTACGAAATACACTAAAAAAAAAAGAGAAAACTTCCCCGAGTTCGGTCGCGTGGGTTTTGTTGCGATCGGGCGAGGGATGAGGGAGAAATCGCGGGTTAAATTCAAACATAATAAATAAAATCGTAGAACGGAAAATAAAAATTAAAAAACAATTCTACCGATAAAGATTCGCAGACAAAGGCGTGCTCTCTTATCATCGGCTACGTACAATCTTGGAATTCCGATCGGGATACGGGGTGCGTCTTCAAACGTGAACTGTCTCTTGGAAGTGACGGGAAACTGTTTCGGGAGCGAGGTGCGATTCTGATTTCGCCGGCCGGCTTCAGTATGGAAGCGAGGAACGCTAGTTCAACTGAACAGGGAAGAGCGTCTAATATGCCATTAAAAGAAATCCATCTGCAGCACAGTAGATTAAACTTTCTTGGGCAAACGCAGCGTTGCAACTCTTTAAGCGGAGATCAACAAAAGAAAAGGAAGAGGAAGGAAATGCCAGCTAGGGAAGAACCCCAACTGACAAAAAAAAATTGAAGACCCAATAGCATTCGTGTTGATAGAAACCATAGAGGCAGTGCTGAAATGCTCCAAGGAGCTGGAGAGAAAGCTTGATGAAAGTCCCACAACGAAAAAAGAAATCAGAGACCTTATCAAAAGGTTGACTAGACAAACAGAAGTTTTTGACAGAACCACAAGCAAGGAATGGCTTAATCAGCATAGATGGGAACACATAGAGACTCCAAAATACGATGCAGATACACAGACTGAAGCACTCAACAAAATCACAACAGAGAACAGCACCCAAACAAACATGTGGCACCAGGAAGATAGATTAATACATACGCTAAAAGAAATAGACACAATAACTAAATTCAGAAATATTGAACATAAAATATGGGAAAATAATATATATACAAATACTGAAATTGAAGTAGGAAACCCCCTTAATACGAAAGACGGCGTGACAAAAGTTGTCCTAATAGAACCCAATGACCCAAACATGGACAAGAGTATACAGAAGATGTACAAAGATAGATTCCCAGAACTTATTGAAATAACAGGAGATTTTGAGTTTATCGAACAGACCACAAAAGTTCGATCAAAAACGTTTCAAGGGACAACCAGCAAAAAAATAATAAAAATCAGTCACATGGAAACGGATGAAGACATTTGGTTAAAAATCCAAAGACTAAAAAACGAAACAGCGGGCGATACGTGGGTTTCAATGCACCACATAAATTGTATGACACCAGAGAGATTAAGGAAAATGACAGAATGTATCTTTCATGGCTCAAATACTAAGGTGAAAATATTCACTACCAAGCAGACTATAACCACAAACGACCTGGACAAACCAAAAACCAAGCAACGAAACACCTACGCCATGATAGTAGAGCAGCCAGGAAAAGATTATAAACAAGTGCTAAACAATTGCAAGGAGATGTTAAAAAATAATAATATAGTTGGAAACGCCATTCGAGGTCTAAGAAAAACCAAGGACGGCAAACTACTTATTACCACTGAAAAAGACCAAGGAGCATTGGCAGAGCTAGATAAGATTCTAAAAGTAAATACAAACTTAAAAACAACACGAAGGGATGACATAAAACATAAACTAGTGGTACTGCACATTAGAGGCATGGACGCTACCACAACAAAAGAAGACCTCATATATGCAATTGAAAACAAAATTGGGCTCGTTAAAGAAAAACATACATACAAACTCGGCGATCTTAGACCAAATGCACGAGAAACACTGGCAGTCACCCTAACAACCGACAGAACCACCGCGGATTTATTAGTAAAGAATAACCAAATACGGGTAGGTTTGGTAAATTGCTCCATCCTCAAAAGAGTGCAGGTTAGTAGTTGCCAGAAATGTTGGTCTTATGAGCATAATACCTCCGAATGCAATGGCACCGACCGAACAAATACCTGTTACAAGTGTGGGGTTGATGGACATAAAAAAACACAATGCAAAGACGAGGAATTCTGCCCACTATGCCATGCAGCAGGTCACAAGTACGGTACAATGCAGTGTAAAGCCTTCAGACGCGCACTATCCTTAGCCAGAAAACAAGACTAAAAAAAAAATGAGAAAAAAAGCATACCATTCCAAAAGAGATTAAATTCCTGCAGATAAACCTTAATCGGTGTTATGCAGCCCATAATCTCTTAAACCAAACGATTTATGAAAAACAAATCGATATAGTAATCGGTCAGGAACCCAACATAAACAAGGTGGCAACCGATTATTGCGATCTAGATGGCAATTGTTTTATCCGCGTGAACCGCCAACTATCGGTGACCCATCACTTTAAGGGAAATGGCTTCACAAGCGTAGAAACCCAGGGCCTGGCTATATACTCGTGTTACTTTTCAGCAAACAGACCTATAAATTAATTTGAGGAATTATTATATAATCTCGAAAGACATATACGCGGAATTGAAAAAAATATAATTATAGGAGGTGATCTAAACGCAAAAACAACAATTTTCGGGTCAAAAACAACAAACCAAAGAGGGTATATTCTGGAGGAATGGTTAGAGGCGAACGATCTAATTACTGTGAATGAAGGCGATACTCCTACTTTCTGCGCTGCAACTGGCAGTTCTCTCATCGACATTACTATGGCGTCAAGTGGATTAAGCAATAGTATTACTAATTGGCGAGTAGAAGTAGAGTCCGAAAACATGTCCGACCACCGTAATATATGTTTCGAACTCACACGGGGAGAATTGAACAATGAAAGAGAATATACAAGCGAATCCTATCGAGGATGGCGAATATCCCCAGATATTCTAGAAACTTTTAAGAACAACTTAGCGACAAGTCAAAATAAGGGGTCAATGGTTAGCGCGCCACATGACCTCATTAAACAAATAAAACATCTCTGCAACAAGTATCTCCCAAGAAAGAGACAACCGAAATTCGGTCATTCCCCAGTTTACTGGTGGACATCAGAAATTGCTGAAAAGAGAAGACGATGCATAGCTCAAAGAAGATCACTTGTACGTTCTAGAAAACTAAAAGACAACAACGATAACACAAAAGAGCAGGCTTTTAAACAGCAAAGAACGATCTGAAAAAAGCAATAAAAATACAGAAAAGTAAAATGTCGAAAGACTTAAGCGAAGAGCTAGAAAATGACATCTAGGGCAAATATCAGATTGTAACAAAAAATTTCAATTGAAAAGACATAGGACAATAGATAAACGCGAAACACAAGAACAAGTGGACAAACTGTTTCCAAAGCGCCCAGTAACTAAATGGCCAGACATAGACCTCCTAGAGAGAGCCATTACGCTTTTCACATCAGAAGAAATTATAAATGCAGCAAACAAAATAAAGACAGGCAAAGCCGCAGGACCAGATCACATTCCTTCAGAGATCGTGAAGGTTGTTACCTTGCATAATCCAGATAATATTGCCAGTGTTATGAACACGTGCTTAGCCAAAGGCCATTTTCCAGATATATGGAAGGAAGGAAAGCTGGTACTAATTGAGAAGCCAAAAAAGGAACTGCTAAATCCTACATCATATAGACCCATATGCCTACTGGATGCTGCCGGAAAACTACTAGAGGCGCTGATCAAAAGCAGACTGGAGAAAGAAATAACAGACCATAAAATCTTACACGACAACCAATTTGGATTTAGGAAAGGGAAATCAACTTTAAATGCGCTATCGAAGATTATGGAAACTCCTGAAGAAATAAAAACAAAGGCCTACAATAACCGAGAATTCTGCGCAATGGTCACGTTAGACAAAGAAAATGCCTTTAACTTAGCCCCCTGGGAAAAGATAGTAAATGCCTTATATCGGGCAAAAATCAGCCCGTACCTAATTAAAATGATTCAATCATACCTCTCAGACAGATATACATTAACCCAGTGGGGGGACAAAATATCAATAACCTGCGAAGTACCGCAAGGATCGATCATCGGACCTTTACTATGGAATATTTTCTATGATCAAATTCTGAGAATCAGCACAGAGAAAGGAGTTACCATGGTGGCGTACGCTGATGACTTGGCTGTGGTGGTAAGAGCAAGGACCAGGTCTGTTCTGGAAGAAATGGCACAGCATATTGTTAACAAAATAGCCCTAGAGATGGATCAAATGGGCATTAAAATATCACCAAAAAAATACTGAAATGGTAATATTGGAGGGGAGAAGAAAACTCACAAACCTCCAAATCAATATTCACGGTGCCATAATAAACAGTACAAGAGCAACTAAATATATGGGGATTCTCATAGACAAAGATGCTAAAATGACCACTCACGTCAAACTGACATGTGAAAAAGCAAATAAAACATTGATGATACTAAATAAAATAACCCCAAAAACAGGAGGACCAAGGGCCTGGAAGAGGCGTATATTGGTGGAGGCCACTATATCAACCATTTTGTATGGGGCGCCTATTTGGGCAAAGGTATTAAGGTATAAGCATTACGAGGCAATACTCGAAAGAGTAAACAGAAAAATGGCAATACGCATTACAAGTGCATATAGAACCGTGCCCACAATGACCATCCAAGCCGTTGCTTTGTCTACCACCAATAAGACTCCGAATCATGGAAAGCATATCAATATTCGAAAGGGGAAAGGAATCAAAAACCCAAGCAAGACAGAAATTACTGGAAGCCTGGCACAAAGAATGGAACGACTATGAGGGAAAGGCAAAAACATTTATCCGAGACGTGAGAGAGTGGCACAACAGAAAATTAGGGGAGACAAATTTCTACACAACACAAGCAATAACGGTCCATGGATCCTTCAGATATTATTTACACAGAATGGGAAAGTCAGAGGACAAAGATTGTCGCTATTGTGGGATGGTGGATACAAGGGAGCACACAATCTTCCACTGCCCGAGATGGGAACCGCTCCGGATTGCTACTGCTGCCATTGGACTTTAGATCAGGCTGCCATTGGACTTTTGACATTGCAACGTTAAATATACGGACTATGAAAACAGAGGCCCGATTGCAAGAACTGTTAATCGAACTTGACAACATACATTGGGATATTATTGGGCTCTGTGAAACACGAAGGAAGGGTTAATCAAACTGGAACCAACTGGACACGTACTCTACACTCGAGGTACGGAAAATGGCCGATGTGGCGGAATAGGATTCCTCATCAATCGAAAGCTGAAGGACAGTGTGGTAAAATTTGAAAGTACATCCGACCGATTAGCCCAATGCGTCATTCAGCTGAATAAAAAGTTTAGGCTTCAAATCGTCCAAGCTTATGCACCAACTATAAGCCATAAAGATGAGGAAATTGAGGAATTTTATGATGATGTGGCCCAGCTTTTATACAAGGAGAAATGTAGGTACAAAATCCTGATGGGTGATTTTAATGCCAGAATTGGAACAACAAGAACAGACGAAAATGCAACTGGCCCATATGGAACTGGTGAGCGAGACAATCGAGGTGACAGATTAGTTGATTTTGCTGAAGGACAAGAACTATATATTATGAATTCATTCTATAAGAAAAATATCAGCAGAAAATGGACATGGAAAAGTCCATCTGGGCTCACAAGCGAAATTGACTACATCATGACCAACGATAAAACAATATTTACCAATTGTACTGTCCTTAACAATTTTAATGTTGGAAGTGACCACCGAATTGTACGAGCAAGGGTTCGGATTGACTGTCGAAAAGAGCGCGAAAAAATGGTAAGATCAAAGAAGGGCAAAGTGGATTCTGGAAAACTGCTGGAGAGAGGAAGCGATTTTGAGATTGCTTTGTCAAACCGGTTTGCTGCGTTACAAGATCCAGAGGAGGTGGAAATATCAGTTCAATATGAAGAAATCGCCAACAATGTACTTCAAACGGCTGCCTCAATAGCACCAGAGGAAAAATGTCTCAAACAAACAAAAATCTCCAGTGAGACCATTGATTTAATGAAGAAACGGCGAGCAATGAGAAATGCAGGTAGTCCTTTTGGCAGGGTCGAGTACACTGAGCTCTGCAAAACTATAAGAAAACGTATCAGAGAGGACACGCGCCGATTCAATATGCAGCTAGTGCAAAAAACCCTGGAAGAAAACAAAGGAATTAACAAAGCTAAACAGAAGCTGAGAAACAAAAGAACGCAAATATATGCTTTAAAGCGTGAGGATGGCACAGTGTGCAGGACGCGTACCCAAATGTTAGAGATTGTCAGAAGGTTTTATTCCCAGTTATATGAAGATCAGAACCAGTCAGGGACAGCAATACCCACGGAAGAACAATATATAATACCAGATATCCTAGTGGAGGAAGTAACAAATGCTATAGAATTGATGAAGAACGGCAAGGCTCCAGGAAAGGATAGTGTAACTGTCGAAATGCTAAAAGCTGGTGGTCGGACGTTACATAAAACACTGGCAAAATTATACTCAAAATGCCTCAAAGAACAAAAGTACCTGACTTATGGAAAAATGCAGAAGTGATCCTTTTACATAAAAAAGGAGCACAGGAAGATTTAAAGAACTACCGTCCAATAAGCCTCCTATCAGTGATGTACAAAGTTTTCACCAAGATAATTTCTAAAAGAATATTAAAAAAACTGAATGACGCACAACCAAGAGAACAAGCAGGATTCAGAAGTGGATTCAGTACAATGGATCACATCCAGGTTGTACAGCAGGTCATAGAAAGGCACAACGAATACACCATGCCACTGTGCTTGGGTTTTATCGACTACGAAAAAGCATTTGATTCCATCTCAAAGCATGCGATAATGGATGCACTGCTTAGCCAAGGTGTAGAGAGATCCTATGTAAACCTATTAGAATCGATATATGATGGAGCTACAGCCACAATTCACCTTGATGATCTTGAAGTGGGAATTAATGTAGAACGAGGTGTACGGCAGGGTGACGCAATATCGCCTATTCTTTTCTCGGCTGGCCTTGAAGAAGTATTTCGTAAACTGGATTGGGAACAGGATGGGGTAAAGATCAATGGTGCAAACTTAAACCATCTTAGATTTGCAAATGATATTATTCTGTATGCAAAGACGCATACAAGAACTGCAAAGGGCTGGCGAACCATTTGGCTTGAAAATAAACCTGAAAAAGAGTCAGGTTATGTTCAATAAATTCGCTCAGGACAGAAGAATTTCAGTTTTAGCAAGGGATTTAGAGATTGTGGACAGCTTTGTATATCTTGGGCAGAGGATTTCCATGGAGGGGAATACCGCCATTTGGTAGGCTCAACATAGTGTTTAAGAGCAGACTCCCACTTTGCCTGAAAAGAAAAGTATTCGATCAGTGCGTTCTACCCGTTATGACATACGGAAGTGAAACCTGGACACTCACATCGCAATCAATTCAAAAACTTCGGGTGGCACAGAGGGGAATGGAAAGATGTATGCTTGGCATTACAAGACGAGACAGAAAGTCCTGCGCATGGATCAGGGAACAAACAAAAGTCTGTGACATCATTGGAAGAGTAAAACAGTTGAAATGGAGATGGGCAGGCCATATAGCGAGGCGATGGGACGACAGATGGACCAAGGCAATCCTGGAGTGGATACCGCTTGATCGCAAACGTCCGCGAAGAAGACCGAAAGCACGATGGACTGATGACATCGTTAAGTATATTGGACCCGAGTGGCAGAGAAAAGCCCAGGACCGTGAAGGTTGGAAGCATGCTGAAGAGGCCTTCATCCTGCAGTGGATCGATACGGGCTGATGATGATGATGATGATGATGATATATATATATATATATATATATATATATATATATATATATATATATATATATATATATATATATATATATATATATATATATATATATATATATATTATTAGTAATTATGAGTAAATTTATTATTTTTCTAATCACCATGGTAGTATTATAAAGATTGTAAGGGAAACAGCTGTCGTATTACAACAACAAACGTATTATTTTAAATAATACATAATAATACATAATACATATATATATATATATATATATATATATATATATATATATATATATATATATATATATATATATATATTAGTAATTATGAGTAAATTTATTATTTTTATAATCACCATGGTAGTATTATAAAGATTGTAAGGGAAACAGCTGTCGTATTACAACAACAAACGTATTATTTTAAATAATACATAAACATACATATCATATTAAATTAAAATATATTATTTTTATAAAAAAGGATTATTTACGTATTATTATCGTTTAATACCAAAGTTGAAATTACTAGCACTATTTTTTCACACGATAATACGTTTTAAACGACTCACGTCAGATTAAAAAACACATGATTAATTGTTTTATTAATTTAGATGTTGAAAATGTCCTCCATTTGTGTTTATGCAAGTCTAGCACCGATTGAACCAGTTTTAACCAACCAGAACATTCTTCTTAATACAAGCTTTTCCGTAAATAAGAAACATATCGTGATATTTACATGCATAATACATTTTTGGTTTAAAATTGAATTTTTTTTAACAAATTTTTGACGCCATATTGAAATAGGCACTCTTTGTTGTTAGGATCATTTAAATTAGTTAAGGCGACATTGCCACTATCATTTTAACTGATGTATGGCGTGATTCTAAACAAAAAAAATGTTTTCGTAAGTTTATTTGTAGTTTATTCGTTAAATAACAACCCAGATAGCAATATGACATCTTGATATATTCTGAATAAGTTCGCATTTATGATTTGGACGTCAGCTTCAACGTCGAGAAGAAGCTTTCAAGAACTTCTGAAGACTTCAAATGCGCCACTTATCGAACTGATTAAGACTGCTTAAAAAAGAATTCTTAAAAAACACTTTTTTTGACTTCGCAAATAAGACTGCTTTAAGTGCTCTTCTTTCTAACTTCACAAGTAAGACTTCTTTAAGAACTCCCTTTTTTTGATTCACAAGAAAGACTTCTTAAGAAATCATTTTTTTAGTTCTAAAAAGAGAGCTTAAAAGAAACTCATACTTAAGAAGTCTTAAATATGACTTCGTTAGAATTCTTTATTTTGGATTTTTAATACTAGCTAATATGATTGCGTTTACAACGAAAATCAACTAGAAAGTGTGCCTGAAGGGCTGGTTACATGATTTTATATAAAATTAAAGTAAACAGTTCTTGGTGAATAGCCTAATGGGAAACTAGATTACGGTTCTCTCGGGGTTCAAAGAATTCTAAACAAAATAAAAGTAACAATAAATTACAGCTCTCGAAGGGACAAAAATATAAGTGTTTTGTTAGAGGCCTCGCTGGTATATAAAATATAACTCTAGGGTAGAAGTACTGATTTTGACGTTTTATGAAATTTGGTGACCGATCAATTTTTAAATATATTAAAAAAGCATTGCAAATAATATAATATTGAATTATAAAATTAAATCTGAGAATTGTACAAAAAGAGTGTTTTCTATTTTAAATATTTAAATAATGATTACGTTGGATTGAAATAATCATTTACATCAGTTTTGGAAACCCTTAAAATTGCGAATTCCAGAAATTGCGAAACCATAACAAACTTCTGTTTCTTCGAATTTAGATTTTCCTAAATGATGTTCTTCGATAAATCGTTTTCGAAAATTATTATCAGTACGTAATTGTGCATCCATATCCAACAACTCATTTGATGGTTGTTGTAATTACCTTCTTGCATGTATTTACCACAACCATAATAGCCAGTATGATCTTTCGTCTGTGTCACAAAAGACCTAGCAGGAGAGTCACAGATCACAGCTCTAATTGTCACGTAAAATTGATTATAATTATATTCAACACCTTTTGCGTGCAAAATTTTGTATTCATTGATAAATTCTTCAAGATATTTATCACATCTATCTGGCTTGTGAAGTCCATGATCTACTCCAATAACAAAAGGTGTAGCAATTTTTTGAAAAACTTCAGGTAATATCAGATATAATTGTCTTTTTGAGCTTTTCGATATAGATAATCCATCATATAGCTCATTTAATCAGTCAGTTCTCGTTGTAGGCCATAATGAAAATATTCCCGAAGTGACACGGGGTGAATATGAGTATTTTTTGGAGTACTTAATAAAGTTCGAGGATCTTTTGGAAGTTTTTTTTTAATTCTTCTATTTATTCGGCATTAACAAGCGTTTTCAAAAGAGCCCCACATGCAGCTTGACCGATGTTATATTGACATTGCCATTGTGCTATTTCACCATCCTAAACTGACTATTGTATCAATCTTAGGAATTTTATTCAGTGCAAAATTAATATCCTTTGCAGTTGGAATATTTTCAAGAGTATTTATGTATATCGAACTGATGTCATTATTACAATCACTAAGCTCAAGATCATTTATTAAACTTGAAGAGATTTACCACTAAACACCAAAATGCTTTTTTGAACTGCTCGATGCACGTTTCGCTAACCATATTAGCATCATCACGAGATGATTTAATTTATCTCCTGAATTTAAATCATCTCCTGATGATGCTAACATGGTTAGCAAAACGTGCGTCGAGCAGTTCAAAAAAGCGTTTTGGTGTTTAGTGGTAAATCTCTTCAAGTTTAGTATTTCACACCAAAGGTTCCAACAGAAGAATTGATCAAGATCATTTGTTAAAATTGGACAATTATAATTTGTATCGCACATTATCAACTTTGACATTATCACTTACTTATTTAGGGATCTTTTATTTATCTTTTAATTAGTGAGTAATAAATGAATTATAAAATATTTAAAATTTCACTTTTTAAATAAATATAAAACTTGTTTATCTAATAAATATAATTTTTTATAAATACTAGGTTAGATTACGTAAATAATAATTTTCACGTGAAGCATACGTGTTGCGCATGCGTAAAATAATTATGTATGAAATACTGAAAAACAGATAAAGGATGCCTTAAAGAATTCTTTATTCTAACGTTTTTGAGAAGACAGCTAGAAGAACATCTAACAATGTCATTAATATGACGTCTTCAATAAAAAATGAAACACTATGAAATGTCACAGAACTGATGTCTTATTTATGACATTGTCAGAAGCTTTTAATTTTGACTCCTATAAGAAGTCAGAAAAAAAAATACTTTTAGATGTTAAAAAATGTATTTCTCACTCAAGAGTTCTTCAAGAGCTCTAAATTTTGAGCTCTTAGAAATGATTTCTTTAAGAAATCATATTGTGATTTCTGTAAGATGTTTCTTATAAGACTTCTTACATAAATCTTTCTGATTTGGATGCTGCCTGGGAACCCATTAATGTTTGCCAAATATCCTTTTACAGATATTTAATTAAAATGTAAATTCTTATCATAGATTTTCAGTTGATGATTTAACCACATAGCAATTTTTTTTCGCAAAATCCTTAGGTTTTTACCCTTATTGTAAAGAATTTTTATTTTCAAATTATGTAAAGAATCGTTTGTTATATTTATGAAAGTTATTTCCCGTGTAATGATAAAATAAATCCTAATTGTATTTGATACAAACAAAAATAATAACGAGTGGGTTTATATACATTATAACAATTTGTAACTCTGCTAGACAAGATTAGATAATCTATGTTGACTAGTGGTGAGATATCTCAGGCCCATTGTATATTTGTTTCAAGTTAATTTAAAGTTCCTAATGACCATGGCAAACACTTAAAAGTTCGACCAATGAAAGTTCGCGTTATGAAAGATGAAATTTAGGCGAACTTTTGCTGATGGTTACTCAAGGTTACCTTCTTCCCTTGCATATAGCTTACATAATACAATAATTCTACAGTAGATACAATAATTACAATACTTCTTACAATAGTCTGAGTCTAATTCTTACAGTAGTCTGAGACTTCTACTCATGAGTACCTAAACTAAACTAAAACAAATACATTCCAGGTCCCATTCAACTCCAGCTCAGCTGTATTCTAAGTAAATCGTCTTGTGGTCATATTAGGATTATTAGCATTTTTTTTAAAGAAAATATTAATTTTTCTGCTTGATAAACCTTCTGCTCAATTGGCCTCATTTAGTTGCAATGATATCCGTTTCCTAAACGTTATTTAGCAAAAAATGGCAGCGTTATAATAACCATTGGTTATAAAACTTTGGTTAATTGTAAAACTTAGAAAATGGCAACAAAAAAAGGAAAAACAGAAATAAATTATATTATAGTAACACCTGGCTGTAATAGAGGTCAATATTATGGAAAAAAACTAATCTTGACTAAAACATACACTATTTTAGGCATTTTTTAGAATACCCTAGTTGTTTACAGCTACAACTTCTTTTAAACAATTAAATTTTAGTTTCTAAAATACCCTATTTTCCGGTGTCAAATCTAAACAATATAATGTTTTCAGTTTCATATTTGACTAATGTTAGGATAACACTGGACGGTGGGAGACGACATCAAAATCACAAACGAATTCACCTAGTTAGATCCCAAAGTAAATATTACAAACGATATTGAGCAGAAAATTAGACACATAATAAGTAAACGGAATAGAGCTTTATGTGTTCTACATAAAACAATCCAATCTAAATTCCTCTAACTACAGAGTCTAGCTCTACAGCGGCAGATAGTTCATTTAAACTGGAAACCATCGTGAACTATAGATTTGGATAACCAACACGACAAGTTGATAATGATTAACACGAAATCGTTAATTTCCTTAAACTACGAAATACGTCTATTGTTTTTTTTCAGTTTTTATAAATAATCTTGTTCTTTGAATTATAAACAAAATTTAACACTAATAACGAAAATAAACATTCATTCCAACATTCAAACAGTCAGTCCAACATTATTTTGAACCTTAATTAAATAAATAACTCCATCATAGCAGATGCCGAGAAAGGAAAAGAGAAAAAGAGAAGCACATGTCGTAGATTTGTTATAGAAATTATTGTTGATGAAATAAAAACAACGAAAATGATTTATTTTAAATAATCGTGTTTCAGAGGTATTTTTAACACAGTTTTTGTTGCTGAGGAAGAATAGAAACTATTAAAAATAATAATAAACAATTCTAGATGACAGATCTAGGGGAAATTTTACCACCTTTAAATAATTCAACATAAAAAATAAAAGTTTTAGTTTAAATAAATCTCTAGTGATGTGGGTTATAAGATTAAATGAAGATTAAAAGAAATAAGATTAAATGAACTAAAAAGAGCGAGGAAATGTTTGCCACTGTTGAAAGGAAAGTGTTAAGAAAAGTATATGGGCCAGTCCAACAGGAGGTACGAGGACGCATCAGATACAACTTTATCAGATGTATGGTGCAAAAATATAGTGGACTTTAAAATACAGACTAGGATGGGCTGAACATGTAGAAAGGATGGAAGACGGGAAAATCTCAAAAAGATTCCTAAAAAGACAAGTGATCGGAAATAGAGGTAGAGGCAACCAAGAACAAGATGGCAAAATAATGTCCCGAAAGATGCGTGAGAACTATTAAAGGTAAGATGCTGAAAAAACAGAAGCAAGAAACCGTTCTAGGTAAAGACGGAAATGCAAGAAGGTCATGGTCCAATGGAACTGTAAACCCACTGGAAGAAAAAAAGATTTATATATTTGCTCCAATCTGGTGAAACGGTCACTGCAGACTATTGTCAACAGCAGCCGATTTGTGTTTGTGATGCTCAGGAAAAAAGCCTTATAATGGGAAGGGAAGAAGAGAAGTCATGTTGCTTCAGGACAACGTGCCGCTACATAGAGCAGAAGGGAGTCTAGTAACTATCACCGAGTTGGGCTGGATGATTTTATCGCAATAGGCATATTCTCTAGACTTGGTGCCTTTGGATTTTCGTCACTTCCTATCATATACCATATCGACATCAGAAAGTTTTTGTCTAAGATCGGACAGTTACCAGAAAGATGGCAAAAGTGTAGAAAATCAGAAAGAATAAATTTGTATTACTTTTTTCATAAATAAATGTTGACAATTATGTTGAGTACCTAATAATTACGTAAAATACAATAATTTCTTATTGGTTATGTCATTGACGGTCTGACATAAACTATTTCAGGTCTGGCATAAACGCGATGAATATCATATCATATACTTTTTTTGCTTATGGGGTTACCACCTTGATATTTTCAAAAAATTGAATAATTTTCCTTTGGCTAGATAAAATGTTTATACTTTTAAGAATATTTTAAACGTTTAACCACTTCAAAACTAAAATTACTTCCGAAGTTATAGCAATTAGAAGGGAGCGCAATAGTATATTTAATGACGGATATAACTAGTGTATTACAAAAGATGCAAGTACTAAATCTTTTAATTGGCCCAAGCGCGCTGCGATTTACCGAAAACTTAGATTCTCAACGAATATATATAGCCAACAGGAGACCAAAGACAGCAGGAAATTGAAAAGAGATGCTCAAGAGGAGTCAGCGAACATCGCGGCAACAATGGAAAACCTCATGTAAAGTGAATTGAAGGTAATTAAAAAAAAATATTTGGTTTAAGACACCGTACTTTTTTTTCTTATGCGTTTTTTTCGAAACTACTTTTTCAAACTGGTGTACAAGATATCTCAAGATCTTAACCGATTTTGTTAAAATTTTCAACGCATATTCTTTATAATATTATCTAAGATGTAGCATTGAATGTTTTGATTGGGTGCCACGTTCAAAAGTTATACATTTTTTAAACTCAAAATTTTAAACTGTCATTTCTACAAGGAAATTCCTATGCTACATCTTAGCTATTACCTTTCAAAGCTATTACCTTCAAAAAAATATTTTTTTATTTTTTAGGCGATCCCTGACAGAGAAAATAAGTACACCATCAGCAAGGATTTTCTAAAGAGGGTCCTACTTGATAGTTCATGGTTCATTTGTTAATTTTTATTATTCGTTATTTCAAATTATTCATAAAAATACTATGTATATGTGCAAAATAAAAATTATTTTATATATTTAATAGTTGCATCAAAAAATAAAAAATAAAAAATATTTTTATACCTATTTTTCCGAGTGCCAATGTAACCCCTTATATCTGCGGTTCTCTTTCTTCTACATTGACAATTTTAAATGATTCTGCTCTAATGGAAACAATAATAGTTGCTTCATGGGTTAATTGTTGGTTATCATTCATAAAAATCTTAACAGTGCCAGTAAATTTATTAAGGGCTTAAAAACAAAGAAAACAAGCTTGTTATTAATCTTAAGAGAAAGTTTGAAGACTTGAAGAATTTACTGAACTAACACATAAATAAAATTTGTATTTGTTTCTAAACACTTTGAATCGAAACGTTAGAATGTTTGAACCGGATTTTTCGACAGTGTGATACAGGCAAAAAGTTGATATTTGGTTCTGACCAAGAGTGTATTATAGAGAGAATGGACCACTATCTCAAGACGATGATTCAATAAATATTTTGATGTAAACGTGGTGTTTATTGATCTAAGGTTAGGCATGATATATAGATATAATTCCTTTACAAACATTCTAGTAGAAAGTGGAGACCCTCAACAGACGCTCAATCATTTTCAGGGTTTTCCACTAAGAAGTTCAATTTTTCCTCGTTTCGCAGCACTATGGAAAACAGATCATTTCGAAGGTAAAGATAGTTAATTACTCAGGAGGTATTGAAGCATATCAATGCTTCAGTCAGGTATATTCACGCACCAAATAAAGAATATTATGGTAAAATTTACCCAAAAGGTACTGCCACTGATCAATTAAAATAAATCTTAGATGGCTTTATCCATGGTAGATTCAACACTAGATCGTGTTTAAAACACGATTATTTTCAGACTGATCATATAGTGGCTCATGTTTTAAACAGGGTAGTCATTTTTATTGCCAAAGAGAACTCAACACTAAGAAATTTAGTAGCAGTGGTACCTTATCTTATGTGGCTTATAAAGTTTATACGAGGGTTTGTGATTTATGTATCCGGAATAATAAATAAAAATAAATATTTATCATTGATAATAGTTTTATTGCTTTTCAAAATATTCTCGGCGATGATTGATATACTTTTGCATACGTTTGAACCAATTTTCATAGCACTTTTTATATTCCAATTGAGGTATCTCCAAAACATGTATTTGCATTTTTTGCATGTTTGCACATGCACATGTCATGCAAATAATGCATGTTTGCATGACCATGACCGTTGACCATGTAGTTTATTCTTCATGGCCGGGAATAAAAAGAAATCATTGGGTGCCAAATCAGGACTATACGACGGATGACCCATCAATTCGATGTTTTGAGCGGTCAATATTGACTTGTTTGGTCCGATGTGGGTCATGGTGAAAAATTAAATTTTAGGTTCTCTCTAAAATCTTTTTCCACGACATAACAGCAAAATGTGAGGGGACAAATGTATCTTTCATTCATTCTACCAACGAATCCCAATCATTAGCATACTTTAAAATCAGATTATAGTAATTCAAAGTATGTGATTCAAACAAATCTGATGATGAATTGCACAACTCAAGCTTCAAAAAATTTCTAGAAATCAAGAGTTATTGTACTTCCAGTGAATATATGACTTTAAATTGACATCACACGTATGTCATATGTATGTAATAAAATTTTACGTTAAATTTGATATAAAACTGAGCCTCTTCATGATCATAATATTATGTCATTTTGTCTGATATCATTGTAATATCATATTGACATAATATGCGACTCTTGTATAAGGTTATAGCTATGACTTAGATTTTAAGTCAATCTTATATAATATTAATAATCATACTGTGACGTAAAAATTTAGTCACTGTTTTATGTAGTATTAACAAATGTAGTAAAAATAAATCATCCTATTACATAAGTCATAAGTAATTTTTTACGTAACACTGACATAACATCTAAATCATACTTTTACATAAGTAGGAAGTCACTATTTTACGTAAAAGTGACATAACAAAAACTTTTTTCATACTTCATAAGCCACAAGTTACGTTTCTACATACAGCTGACATAACAATAAAATTATTGTACGTAAGGAACAAGTCACTATTTATGTATAGCTTATATGTAATGCTCAAGTTATAGTTTATACATAAGAAGTTCTTTTTTTATGTACACATTATGTAGTAGATTGGTCACAGTTTTACGTAAGATACAGCAAATAATTCCATGTATCTATAGTATATGCATGTTTAATCATCATTGATTTATAATAATCCTAATAGGATATAATAATAATCCTTATAGAAACTTTATGATTATATATATATATATATATATATATATATATATATATATATATATATATATATATATATATATATATGTAAAATGTATATATAAGTATAAATATAATGTATATATAATGTATAAATAAGATTTACGTCATCTAAAATTCAACTTAGCATGAATTGATATGTGTTTGAATTGATATGATAAATATGACTTTTAATTGTAAAATATATGAAGAGATTATAATTGTATGCACAAATGATAAAGAAAAAAACTTTAAACGAAGTTCATAATTAATTGTTTAATTGTGATAAAGGTATAACGACAGAGTTATTAGACGTTGGAAGAGAAGAATATAAATATTTTGATTTAACAAAGTTTGATATAATAGTTATAAATTCTGAAGGTCAATTTTTTTTTTAAATAAATATTCAATTCTTTAAAATTACATGGGTCGAAAAATAGTGAATCAAATTTAAAAAAACATTCGCCTCTTTTCTTGACCTCGCTATTTCTCATTAGATCTCACTATTTTTTTTGTACTCAAAGTAAAGCCATTAAATTTTAAAGATGCTGTTTCATTTTCTTTTTTTAATTTTTCGGTAATATGATATGATTTTACTACATTTTTAATTACTGGTAAAGAATTTTCTTTAAGTACACGATTTATAGCTTGTTCCAATGGATTCGGTGCATTCTGAATTTTATTTTTAAAATGCAAATATAATTTTCAAATTTAAATGCTAAATTTACTAAATTAAAAAAATATTTAAAACTAAAGTATCGCCATAAATGTTAATTTATCGAAGTTATTTTATAATTATACCTCTATTCACCTACGATTTTAATACCATTACGAATTTTCGTGGGTGGATACGCTAGGTGCTTCAACTCACTTATCTAATTCGATATAAATCAAATAAATATTCTTCATTTACCTTGCAGTTTATATGGTATTGTCAGTGTAGTTCATTCTCTTATAGAGTTAACACCTCTCTTATCGCTCCGAACTTTCTTTCTTAGTACGGTAAAAACTTGCAGAAAACGTATAGTAAACGTCATATTAGATCTATGTCGCGAAAAGTAATTTCTTATCGATGGATTACGGACTACTGCAGACCATATCAATAACCAGAACGCCAGGATCATCATGATAGAAGAAAAACTGTCGCAGTTAATGAAGAACCTCCACTACCTCAACTCCGTCATCCATAAACATGAAATCTTCCTTTCTTCAAAAGAATCGGGGAAAATTACAGTCAGCCAACACCAAAATTAGTGTCAGCCACCAGACATGGATAGATTCCGCTCCCGAAACCCCAGAGGAAGACTCGATGGACCACGAAGAAGAGGGCCAATTGAACGCAACCACCGGAAAAGATGACGGATATACACTATTCGCGTATATATAGATAAAAAAAAGAATAACATCAACGCCAATGCCCGAAGACGACCGTCCGTCATTCAAGAAATCCTCGATGAACAACCACGCCACGTCACGCGCCGGATATAGCACCCACGCGTCGAAAAGTAGTTCAAACGGTTCTTCGTCAAACAGTGCAAATGCTTCAAGCATCCGCCTCTGCGCCGACAAATAGTCAGCGCGTCACCGAAAAATTCATCCGGGCTGCGTTCCTCCGCGTCGGTTTCGAATTCCTACGCGTCGAACTCTAAACACTACCGCGGACCAACCCCAAACTTCAAACGCAGCCAACCATCTTTCACAAGATCAATACCGTTCTCTCGATCATACATCTGCACGCCAAACCGCCGCGCTAGAGAAACAAGTCGGCAACTAGTTCCAAGACTTGGCCCACAAAACCCAAACAAACCAATCAGGCGCATCCTCCGCCAACGTGTCAGGCCCGCACGAACAGAAAAGCACGCGCATGCCGCCCATCGTTTTACGCGACAAAACGGTTTATACAGAAGTGATGCGTTTCATGAAACAAAATAATATAAACTTCGGCACCGCGAACAACAAAACGTCCGGAATTCTCCTTCACCCGAAATCCAGCAATGATTACCTCAAAATCACGAAATTCTTGGATGACAGGGGCTATCAGTACCATAGCCCCGCGTCACCTGAAAAAAGGTGACTCCGCGACGTTTCCGAATACATCACCATAGACGACATCCGCACCAAACTGACTGATATGGGGCATCATTCACTTTACGTGGAAAGCGGGAACCAAGTCACGGAAAGAAAGAAAAAATCTCGATCGCCACCGTCCAGGTCGTCGTTCCAACTGATGAACTCGAGATTTTCAACATAAAGCATTTCATAGCCCAATTCATCCGTGAACAACCCCATAAATCAAACGGCCAGCTAGTGCAGTGTTTCAACTATCAGCAGTTTGGCCATACCGCCAAAAGATGCCACGATAACCCGATATGCGTAAAATGCGCAGGGCAGCACCATTCAAATGACTGCAAGAAAAAGAAAAAAACTCCGGGAAAATACACCAACTGTAAAGAAGCACATATAGCCAACTACTTAGCCTGCAAAGCCTCCCGTAAAGGAGGCCAGCCGGTCAAACCTTCTCGGCAACAGCAACAACCTAAGGCTGCCATTAAGCAGAACCCACCAAAGATTCCCCCGCTCACCTTCAAATGCGGAACACAAAACAGCACACCTTCTCATCAGCTACTGCTGCCAGCTATTCTACAAGCAAACCCGCTGTCGCAAATAATGGAGCAACTCTCATAGCAGATCCTGGACATGATTTAAGCCCAAATTACTAATGCAATCCAGACCAATAATGTATAAACCATCCTCACTGAAGATAATCACATGGAACGCCAATTCAGTACGTGCCAACGAGGAGAAACTGATGCACATACTGTCGGCCCACAACATTGATGTAGTTTTAATCCAGGAGACATCCTATTCAGCGTCCTGAACTATAAGATCTACAGAGATGACAGAACCACAGGCCAGGGTGGTGACACAGCGGTTCTCATCAAGAAAAACATCCGAGACCATCGACTTCAAACACCAGACTTTGTCAACCTGGAAGCCTCCATCAGCTTCGAGCTCCATTACCGACATCATGTGCTGATTTCAGTCTATCAACATACCTCAGAAGCCATTTCTCCGGCGGACTACGCAAAACTAATCCAGGGAACAGCCGCCACAATCATCGGAGGTAACTTCAACGTCTACAGCCGTCGTGCAAAGAACCTCAAGATGCTATGGGACTCGTTAGACATAACATCGTACTTACGATAAAGACAATATAGACATAACATCAACAATCCATAGCATCAGGGCTCAGTCATCGACTCCTGCAGAGCAACTGCCGTATCGCTCATCCATGAGCTGGACTCAGACCACCTTCCAGTATTTCTAGAACTAGAAGACAGACGACTTCTGGACACCTCGTACAAAACAACGACATCAGTCATGGACTGGGTAAGATTTAATAACTATCTTCAATCCACAGGTCTGATTCCAAAGATTGACAACGCCAGGCAACTTGCAGTATGCTAGTTCACTGAAGATATCCAGCAGGTATTCAATCGTCTCGTGAGGAGAGCGAGATCCACCCTCGATCCTTCGATCAAATCGGATTCGACGGCGTTTACGCCGTCTCCAATGTGTACAAAACCGAGCTGCTAGCGGAGTTTTTCAGTCTCGAAATGTCAAAGGCTGTCCGAGGCAGACATACGGAAAGATGCGGAGGTCAGCAGGGCTGTCACTCAGCTACCTATCTTCCCGCAAATTTCCTTCCTGCAAGACTCACTCAAATCAATTACGACGGTATCACAATCAGGCAAATCCAAAAACTGACGAGCAAGCAGATCGCAGAAATCACAAACAAAGTGAAATCCATTCTGCATCTGCAACACTTTCCAAGTTCGTGGAAACATGCATTCATAACAGTAGTTCCCAAAAAAGGCAGCAGTTGTTGCCCGTCCAATTTCAGACCAACCAGCCTCATCAGCTCCCTCTCCAAGATAGCTGAAAAAGAAATCCTGGTAGCTCTCAATGACTTCACAGAGAGCAAGGGGATTATTCCCAAGGAACAGTTCGGTTTTCACACAAGGCCATTGAGAGAAAACGGTATTTCGGCGCAGTTTTCAAGACCTTCGACAAAGTATGGCACGAAATCCTCATCTTCAAAATCATCAAATTGGGCTTCCCGCGGGACTTAGTTATGCTCATCCAATCTTTCCTGCAGGGAAGATCTTTCCAGGTTAAAACCAAATCCTCTCTCTACGAGGAAATCCATCGAATCGAGCGTCTCGCAATGTTCTCCACTGGCACCGGCTTTTTTTAACATCTACGTGGCCGGTATCCCCCATCTCCCTGAACTAAGGTCCACATTTTTCGCGGACGACACAGCCTTCTTTGTTGCATCCTACCGGACGTCAACAATACACAATAAACTTCAGAAGAGGTTAAACGCTGGCATTCAATGGCTAAAATTCTGGCGCCTGCATGCCAACCTCAAGAAAAGCCAGGCGAGCATTTTCACCAGAAAACGCACTCCGCACGAAGCTAAGCTGCTGGAGGATAAAGTTCCAATTCCATGATTGCAAAATGCAACCTATCTAGGTCTACATTTCGATCGTTCTCTCCCCTGGTTTAATCCAGCATGCAATCTGCAAGGATCACACCATCATCAAGCTGCTATACCCACTCTCCTGCAAGTCCTGGTAAGATCCGTAGTCCTGTATAGTCTTCAGGCTTACTATCGGTGTCTCACGCCGGCAGCGGCTGAGAAACTTCAGATTTTCCACAATAAATCACTGCACATGGTTCTCAATGCATCTCGCGAAATTCAAGTTCTGAACTTCGTGAAGCAACAACCCTCTGCTGTGAGAATTATCGGACCTCCTAGCCACAGGGCAACCTTCCGACAGCTTCGTCCCCAAACTCCGACATCAGGAACCGGGTTTCGAAATTATCTCGATTCCCGACTTGTATAGTAAATCTATTCATCCGCCTCATGTCGAATACTTAAACGTTTTTGTCGATGCCAGCCTATGCGCACCGTCGGCTTGGCAACGGCAACAATTAGCACCAATACACCGATGACTTAAATTAAACTCCGTGAAGTTCACCTTGACTTCGATGAAAAATATCAATTTCATAAATCGTCGGACCTCAGTTCCTTCAGGACTATAAAACTCCGACAATTCCTGGGTCAATTACAGGCCCCCAAAAATTCTCGAAAAACCCCTCCTGGTATCAATCTGTTGAAATAAAAGGAGGAGCCGAAAAGGCTAACTTAAAAACTAGGCTAATAAGCTCCAATCCTTCGTCCACGTCGCGGGAAGCGGACAACGGCTGAACTCGAACGATTATTTCGGGAACAGACGGCTAACATGGCTCTGGCAGAAAAAACCATGGTCGCGTCTGCAGTGGCCACCTGGTCGGCGTCTGTTCACCCAGAGGGCGCGACTGTACACCACGCTCTAGGAACTAACACTCCTTGGTTCTAAACTCCCAGTGGAAACACTTGACCCATAAGCTTAATGACTCGTGCAAGTAATAACAATGATACCCCAATCCACCCGACAATAACCGGTTACTCGGATTCTGGGGAACCTCGACTTTCACGATCTCAAAAAAGTCGGAGCTTTCCCGCAACTTTCCACACAATACACACAATACACCGATCCAACCAGGAAAACTTCAGAAATTAACTTCAGAACTTGACAGGCAAAAGATACTTGTGCTTGCCCTACAAGAAACACGCATCACGGATGAGGACACGGTAGACTACGGCAACTATCGCATATTTAAAAGCAGGACAGAGCAGTCGCTAGGGGCGCTCCGCTTCTGTCTTAAATCTACAGAGAAATTCTGGGCAACGCTAGAGAAAGTAATGGAAAAGGTCCGAAAGCATGACACCAAAATTTTGCTGGGTGACTTTAACGCACAAATCAATAGCTAAAAAATCTATCAGAAAACCGTAGGCAAATTCCCCGGTCACAAATCTACCAACAAGTATGGCACTAGACTCACTGACCTATGTCAACAGAATAACCTGAAGATCATGTCAATATCCCTGTCATATATATATCCTCATGTCAATATCCCGGAGAAAATCTCCACGAAAACACAAGACATGGAGATCCCATACCCATAACAAAGAGAGATCCAAGATGTCTAAGTCCGCAGGGACTCGAACATTGACTCAGACCACTACCTAACACAAATCAAAGTCAAGTTCACCCCAAGGAAAATTCATCAGAAAAAAGCACATCTACAAAAATTCGACACGAAAAAGATCAAGGAATCCAACATAACAGAGGAATAGGAAAAGGAACAGGCAGATATATGCCATACATCCCATTGAAAAAGAACACAAAACACCTTTGGTGGGACTCGGAATACGAAAATGCATTGCAGCGACGCAGACGAGCATTTCAGGAGTACAACTATAAAAAATCCAAAGAAAGTCAAGTCAACAAATTTATGACGAGACGACCAAACGACCGCAAAAGTTATCAGGCAAACTAAGAGTAAGTACATGAAGGAACAACTAGACTCTATAGAGGAGAATTTCCGCAATTATAACATGAGAAATATTTATATGATTTTTGCAAGAGAAATCCGTGGTTACACACCACAAAATATTTGCTTCAGAAAGCGGAATGGGAGATTGGCGCTAACCAATCAGGAGAATTGTCAGGAGCTGACACATTATTTCCCTGATCTCCACAATTGCCTCGAATGCGATATAAAATTCACCAAGGAAAATTGTATCTATACCCACTCATAATCACCACACAGAATCACAGCACATAAAGAAATCCACAGGCACATAAAGAAATCCACTGGCACATACGCAAACTAAAGAATAACAGGACATCCGGTGAATATGGTATCACCGCGGAACTATTAAAAAACCTTGGACCAAATTCACTGCGGGAACTCACGCAAATTATCACGAACATCTGGCAAACAGAAAAATTGCCAGATGAATGGAAATGTACTCCTATCCACCCGCTGCACAAGAAGGGAGACAGAACAGATATGAACAACTACAGAGGAATCTCCTTACTACAAGTCACTTATAAAATCCTCTTAGCATGCCTTCTCCAGAGGACGCAAAAACAACTAGAACACAAAATTGGCGTTTACCAGGCAGGCTTTCGCGCTAGTCGCTCCTGCAATAAACAAATATTTAACTTAAAAACAATACTGAAATACAAAGCCATCAGGAACACCCCAATCATCTGCACGTTCGTAGACTTGAAGAAAGCATACGTCTGATCAAGCAGACACTGATCGACACAACCTCTAAACTGAAATTTATGGAAGAAATTTCCGAACCCTTCCTGATTAAAATCGGAGTACGCCAAGGAGATGGGTTATCCTCATTTCTCTTCAACTTGGTCCTGGACAAAGTCATAAGGGAACGGGAAAAATAACTGAAAAATCAAAAACACTGGAAACCAATACGACTCGGACGACCCAAAAACAACATACAAATCTTATGCCTAGCCTTCGCAGACGACCTAGCCATACTCGCAGACAATGAAACAAGGGCAACCAAACAGAAAAAGTCCTCAAGGGATGTGCAGAGAAAGTTGGCCTACAAATCTCCTTTCAAAAAACCGAATTCTTCTGCTTCAAATTAGATGTCCAAAATTTGAACATCAAATTCGGCAAGATAAATAGGGTCACTCACTTCAAATATCTGGGCGAGATCCTCGAACCCACATGAGGAGAGAAGATAGCACAGAAGACTCGATTAGAGAAGATGAAGAGGGCATACGGCAAGACACATAATATCTACAATAAGAAATGCATATCCACACACGCAAAAATAAGACACTACAACACCGTAATTAAACCAGAGGTAGTATACGCAACCAAGACACTAACACTCCACATAAAAAGTGGCATAGAAAACATACCAAGAGAAGAACGCAAAATTATGAGGAAAATTCTCGGTCCAAAACTAACAGAGGAAGGATACAGACTACATTCCAGAAAGACCACAGAGAGAACCTCCAACGTAGCGGCGGACATAAAGAAAAGAAGGTTGAAATTCTATGGACATATCAGTAGACTTCCACCGACAAGACTCCCAACAGAATTTTTACATCCATACAAGTCAACGGTACCATTGATCGGACCTAGTCAAAACTGATCTGGGAAAGGCACAAATGGACCCGACAGAGATTGAGGATACAAGAACGCACAGAAACAATATATATATATATATATATATATATATATATATATATATATATATATATATATATATATATATATATATATATATATATATATATATATATATATACTAACCTCAAAATCAATTTCATATATCACTCCAACGGCAACTCAGAACTTTTAGTTTAAATATTTGTATTCTGATCTAGAATTCTTTTTAATCTGTGAACTAAATGGGATACCAGGTGTGGCGGTTAATAATTCTTCTTTTTTTAAAAAGAAAACACGTTTAATTTGGGAGAAAGGTAAAAATCGGTTTTTCAAAATAGTTAGCTGCACATTTTTTCTATCTCTCTGATAATTTATGGATGCTTTCGCAGAAAACTCGTACATATTTTGAGGTGATCCAGTCATCAAGCCATTTTTCGACATTTCCGTAATTGTTGGTCAAAAAACACATTTTATACAAACACAAATTTTTATTATCGCCTTCAAAATAGGCTCTATTTGATTTGATACATGCATGCCAAGCTTTGATCCAATAATCCATGCGCTTGGAATACGTCTCGGCCGGAATGGCCTTCAGTTCTTTCAGCAAATTCTTTTTAAAGTCCTCAATCGAGTCAAAACGGACCCCGCAGAGCGGATATTTGAGTTTGGAAAAGAGAACAAAGTAGCACGGACCTATATCAGGCAAATACAGTGTTTGAGCGATCATTTCCGTCATATGTTTAGCCCAAAAATCACGCACAATTAGAGCCGTATGAGATGACGCATTTCAATCCCAGAATATCAACCAAAATATATTCAGATGATCCCTAAGGGATGTTAAGACCTGCTGCCCTGTCTCTAATGCCAACATGACGATTTCCAAGCACGATTTTTTAAATTTTCTTGATGATATCGTCGTTAACAGAGGTTGATGACCGGCTGGTATGAGGCATTTTGCAGCCTTCACTAAATGCTCTCTGCCACTCAAATACTCTGGTTTTTGTGATAGCAAAATCCCCATAGGCTAACATTTTCAATGGATCCGTTGCAGAAATTCCATTGGAGACACAAAATTTCTTCTTCATTTTTTTACCCATAGTAAAAATCACCAGAACAACGTTTCGTGACATAAACAAACATCTGCCAACATACACTAATTGACATATTGCGCTCAAACTATGTATGTCACATACGATTGTACCCACCTAAGAAAATAAATTACCGATTCATAAACCGCGCGCGGTTTAAATGAGTCAGTCCCGGTCAATTTTGATCATATGGTACTTTTACGAAGAGTGATACAATATAATCTCGAATAACAGTTTTTTCACAAAGTTATTGAAATCGGAAAGGCTGGAATCCGAAATTATCATTTGTGAACTCTCAAGTGCTTATATTGCCGGTAATTTCAATATGACTATTACGAATTATGTTTTGAAAATGCATTATTTTATAATAATTAAAAACAAACAAATATCGGTCAAAGCACAAATCAGAAAGGGTACTTATAAAAATTTGGACACAATTACCTGACTGTTTCACTGACAAGTTTGAAATACTATTTGGCATAGCCTAAAATAATATAGAAGGTATTCTAATCCCCCAAAGGACGATAGGAAATGAGTCAAGCTATCGCGCCAACACAAGTGTATCCGAGCTATCAATTTAAACCACCGTTTCTCAATCTTTTCACTGTCGCGATCTACTAAATAGCCCACTAGACTCCCTCACTATATGTTAATTTGACGTTTATCAAAGCTTTACATCGACCGGTTAACACTGCGATGATACGTCTTTTTTTCAGTATCGTGATTTATGTTCATGACGGATGTATGTGTGAATGGGATGTTACGCTTATACCGAAATATCACACACAGTCACAAATACCGAACTACAAGACTTGTGTAACCCCTTGTTCTTATATTACTTTTACCAGTCCGAACCTGTATCCTGCGCGCACCTCGTGCCACCCGCCTGCGCGTGTGAGATTGATCATTCGTCCCACGCGCGTTTAGGCAGGTTCGTACAAACTATGCGCTTTACTAATAAAAACAAAGGAACAAGACGAAGAGTTTCATTCTTAATTACGTTTTTTTACGATAACAAATACTATGATTTCTACTCTCACCCGGTGTTAAATATTACGATGTCTTCTCCCACTCAGTGTTGAATACATTAATAACAGTGTGGTAATAAAAAAATTAGTAATAGCAAATAAAATGAACAAAACAAAATACACCGTCTACATCTGGTGAAACAGTAAAGAAAAATATCATACTGTACAATGAAGCGTAATATGACAAAAAATGAAAGGATTATTTTTTTTTAAACATATATATACAATATAGAAATAGATACACATATCTCCTTAATATTAAATGGGATGGCTTAACAGTAATTGCTCTAACTGGGCGGCTAGTTGGGTACATGAGTTTCACGAGCATGGCGGTGGCTTCCAAGTATTGCAGCTTTAACTACCTGGAAATAAAGATAACCCTCAACACTTTGAATCCATCAAACTATTATCTGTTACTTTAGATTTATCAGATCGATACAAATCATATTTTATCACGAGGCTATTCACATACTCAACGAGACATACTCGTTAGCATATCAGTTATATTAGCCATGATAGCAATCAACATAATTTCAAATAGATATTCTATACATAACTCAAGCCATGATACTATTATCGGCCCATAATCAAACATCAAACTGGATACTGTTCCTGACACTAACGAGCAAACACGCAACAGGGCCAGCTTCGAGTATGAACGGGGTATCATACTCGAAGCAAGAGATACCCACCAAAAGAGCTAAACAAAACATAATGGATATACAACCAATCTCTAGTACTAAGTTGTGCAATGGGTACAAAGGGCAAACTCGCGATGTAC
Organism: Cosmopolites sordidus; assembly: GCA_031761425.1. Lineage (NCBI taxonomy): Eukaryota > Metazoa > Arthropoda > Insecta > Coleoptera > Curculionidae > Cosmopolites > Cosmopolites sordidus. The sequence continues at coordinate 126,161 of JARFXV010001620.1, forward strand.
CCGCTCCAGGTACTAGAAAAGCAAAACAGCATTTATCCACTTCATAGTATTGAAGGGAAAACCGCGCGACAATGCCATGGAGATCTCTCAATATTTATTAAATTACAGATCATATATTTTCAACAATGATCTCTCAATATTTATTATATTTAAGATCATACATTTTCAACAATGATCATTTTATCAATCAATAATAAAATTATCATTCTGGGTTCTGTTTCTGACGCTTCGGGTATGAAAGGGGCATCAAGAGAAAACCGCATGAGATACCCACCCAAAGACCTAAACAAAACATAATGAATTATCCAACTACACCCTACGGTGTAACCTCTAGTACTGAGTTGTCGCTCCAGATACTAGAAAAGCAAAACAGCATTTACCCACTTCATAGTAATGAAAGGAAAACCGCTCGACAATATCATGGATCTCTCTCTGAATTAAATTATAAGTCATATCAATGTGCTGATGGCAGTACTCAAACAATGTTTGGATATTCACTTAAATATAAATCATTTAATATTGATCAAAACATTAATCAAGGAACAGTGACAGATTTAATTCACTTGTACTTTAATATTTGATAATGATCAGAACAGTAAAAGAAATAGAAGTAATATATAAATATTTATGAAACTACTGAAATACTAGAAGACAAAGTGTTCAGAAAAAAGCTCACATACAAAATAATCATTAATATCAATGAAAACATCAAATAGAAATAATAGAGCTTTAGATACATCTCATAACTAATATAAATCGATAGAAACCAAAGCGTTTATAGAAACAAAAAAACTAATAAAAGTTAATAAATAACAAAATGTTCAGTGATACACTCACACTTGGAATTATTCGGGAACCACATGACACGACACTGGTTTCAAATACTGAAATGAAGCCATTAAAGATGCCCCACCATTATCGTATATCGGGCGGTTAACTACCCTTAAGTATTGTCAAAGCCTTTAGATAGGATCAGCGAACACGTTGAATGTAAACACAATAACACAACCCAGTGTCCTTAAGCGGAAAAATGACATATCATCAACATCTGGTCAAATGCAATAAAACCCATCTTTACCAAAGAAGTGATAAAACTATCGTTTTGCCTGAGAATGAACAAGAGACCGGAAAATGTAAATTAAACAAACATATTTCTCATATTTGTATGCTAAAAGACCTTCTAAACAAACGGTAGACCTATTGTTTTATTTGAGATAAAACCGATGTCTGAAAAATATATACTAAACAGAAATATTTCTTACAGAAATATATTTAAAATATGGATTCATTACCTTGAATGACAAGCCGCTATGTGTTGTTTGTTATCAAGTTCTGTCCGCGGAAAGCATGAAGCCTTCAAAATTAGTTCGGTATCTGGAAACAAAAACTCCGTCTTTACAAAACATACCATTAGAATTTTTCGAGCGTAAACTTAAGTATGGTCGAAGCCTTTAGATAGGATCAGCGAACACGTTGAATGTAAACACAATAACACAACCCAGTGTCCTTAAGTGGAAAAATGACATATCATCAACATCTGGTCAAATGCAATAAACCCCATCTTTACCAAAGAAGTGATAAAACTATCGTTTTGCCTGAGAATGAACAAGAGACCGGAAGATGTAAATTAAACAAACATATTTCTCATATTTGTATGCTAAAAGACCTTCTAAACAAACGGTAGACCTATTGTTTTATTTGAGATAAAACCGATGTCTGAAAAATATATACTAAACAGAAATATTTCTTACAGAAATATATTTAAAATATGGATTCATTACCTTGAATGACAAGCCGCTATGTGTTGTTTGTTATCAAGTTCTGTCCGCGGAAAGCATGAAGCCTTCAAAATTAGTCCGGTATCTGGAAACAAAAACTCCGTCTTCACAAAACATACCATTAGAATTTTTCGAGCGTAAACTTAAGTATTGTCGAAGCCTTTAGATAGGATCAGCGAACACGTTGAATGTAAATACAATATCACAACCCAGTGTCCTTAAGTGGAAAAATGACATATCATCAACATCTGGTCAAATGCAATAAAACCCATCTTTACCAAAGAAGTGATAAAACTATCGTTTTGCCTGAGAATGAACAAGAGACCGGAAGATGTAAATTAAACAAACATATTTCTCATATTTGTATGCTAAAAGACCTTCTAAACAAACGGTAGACCTATTGTTTTATTTGAGATAAAACCGATGTCTGAAAAATATATACTAAACAGAAATATTTCTTACAGAAATATATTTAAAATATGGATTCATTACCTTGAATGACAAGCCGCTATGTGTTGTTTGTTATCAAGTTCTGTCCGCGGAAAGCATGAAGCCTTCAAAATTAGTCCGGTATCTGGAAACAAAAACTCCGTCTTCACAAAACATACCATTAGAATTTTTCGAGCGTAAACTTAAGTATTGTCGAAGCCTTTAGATAGGATCAGCGAACACGTTGAATGTAAATACAATAATACAACCCAGTGTCCTTAAGTGGAAAAATGACATATCATCAACATCTGGTCAAATGCAATAAAACCCATCTTTACCAAAGAAGTGATAAAACTATCGTTTTGCCTGAGAATGAACAAGAGACCGGAAGATGTAAATTAAACAAACATATTTCTCATATTTGTATGCTAAAAGACCTTCTAAACAAACGGTAGACCTATTGTTTTATTTGAGATAAAACCGATGTCTGAAAAATATATACTAAACAGAAATATTTCTTACAGAAATATATTTAAAATATGGATTCATTACCTTGAATGACAAGCCGCTATGTGTTGTTTGTTATCAAGTTCTGTCCGCGGAAAGCATGAAGCCTTCAAAATTAGTCCGGTATCTGGAAACAAAAACTCCGTCTTCACAAAACATACCATTAGAATTTTTCGAGCGTAAACTTAAGTATTGTCGAAGCCTTTAGATAGGATCAGCGAACACGTTGAATGTAAATACAATATCACAACCCAGTGTCCTTAAGTGGAAAAATGACATATCATCAACATCTGGTCAAATGCAATAAAACCCATCTTTACCAAAGAAGTGATAAAACTATCGTTTTGCCTGAGAATGAACAAGAGACCGGAAGATGTAAATTAAACAAACATATTTCTCATATTTGTATGCTAAAAGACCTTCTAAACAAACGGTAGACCTATTGTTTTATTTGAGATAAAACCGATGTCTGAAAAATATATACTAAACAGAAATATTTCTTACAGAAATATATTTAAAATATGGATTCATTACCTTGAATGACAAGCCGCTATGTGTTGTTTGTTATCAAGTTCTGTCCGCGGAAAGCATGAAGCCTTCAAAATTAGTCCGGTATCTGGAAACAAAAACTCCGTCTTCACAAAACATACCATTAGAATTTTTCGAGCGTAAACTTAAGTATTGTCGAAGCCTTTAGATAGGATCAGCGAACACGTTGAATGTAAATACAATATCACAACCCAGTGTCCTTAAGTGGAAAAATGACATATCATCAACATCTGGTCAAATGCAATAAAACCCATCTTTACCAAAGAAGTGATAAAACTATCGTTTTGCCTGAGAATGAACAAGAGACCGGAAGATGTAAATTAAACAAACATATTTCTCATATTTGTATGCTAAAAGACCTTCTAAACAAACGGTAGACCTATTGTTTTATTTGAGATAAAACCGATGTCTGAAAAATATATACTAAACAGAAATATTTCTTACAGAAATATATTTAAAATATGGATTCATTACCTTGAATGACAAGCCGCTATGTGTTGTTTGTTATCAAGTTCTGTCCGCGGAAAGCATGAAGCCTTCAAAATTAGTCCGGTATCTGGAAACAAAAACTCCGTCTTCACAAAACATACCATTAGAATTTTTCGAGCGTAAACTTAAGTATTGTCGAAGCCTTTAGATAGGATCAGCGAACACGTTGAATGTAAATACAATAACACAACCCAGTGTCCTTAAGTGGAAAAATGACATATCATCAACATCTGGTCAAATGCAATAAAACCCATCTTTACCAAAGAAGTGATAAAACTATCGTTTTGCCTGAGAATGAACAAGAGACCGGAAGATGTAAATTAAACAAACATATTTCTCATATTTGTATGCTAAAAGACCTTCTAAACAAACGGTAGACCTATTGTTTTATTTGAGATAAAACCGATGTCTGAAAAATATATACTAAACAGAAATATTTCTTACAGAAATATATTTAAAATATGGATTCATTACCTTGAATGACAAGCCGCTATGTGTTGTTTGTTATCAAGTTCTGTCCGCGGAAAGCATGAAGCCTTCAAAATTAGTCCGGTATCTGGAAACAAAAACTCCGTCTTCACAAAACATACCATTAGAATTTTTCGAGCGTAAACTTAAGTATTGTCGAAGCCTTTAGATAGGATCAGCGAACACGTTGAATGTAAATACAATATCACAACCCAGTGTCCTTAAGTGGAAAAATGACATATCATCAACATCTGGTCAAATGCAATAAAACCCATCTTTACCAAAGAAGTGATAAAACTATCGTTTTGCCTGAGAATGAACAAGAGACCGGAAGATGTAAATTAAACAAACATATTTCTCATATTTGTATGCTAAAAGACCTTCTAAACAAACGGTAGACCTATTGTTTTATTTGAGATAAAACCGATGTCTGAAAAATATATACTAAACAGAAATATTTCTTACAGAAATATATTTAAAATATGGATTCATTACCTTGAATGACAAGCCGCTATGTGTTGTTTGTTATCAAGTTCTGTCCGCGGAAAGCATGAAGCCTTCAAAATTAGTCCGGTATCTGGAAACAAAAACTCCGTCTTCACAAAACATACCATTAGAATTTTTCGAGCGTAAACTTAAGTATTGTCGAAGCCTTTAGATAGGATCAGCGAACACGTTGAATGTAAATACAATAACACAACCCAGTGTCCTTAAGTGGAAAAATGACATATCATCAACATCTGGTCAAATGCAATAAAACCCATCTTTACCAAAGAAGTGATAAAACTATCGTTTTGCCTGAGAATGAACAAGAGACCGGAAGATGTAAATTAAACAAACATATTTCTCATATTTGTATGCTAAAAGACCTTCTAAACAAACGGTAGACCTATTGTTTTATTTGAGATAAAACCGATGTCTGAAAAATATATACTAAACAGAAATATTTCTTACAGAAATATATTTAAAATATGGATTCATTACCTTGAATGACAAGCCGCTATGTGTTGTTTGTTATCAAGTTCTGTCCGCGGAAAGCATGAAGCCTTCAAAATTAGTCCGGTATCTGGAAACAAAAACTCCGTCTTCACAAAACATACCATTAGAATTTTTCGAGCGTAAACTTAAGTATTGTCGAAGCCTTTAGATAGGATCAGCGAACACGTTGAATGTAAATACAATAACACAACCCAGTGTCCTTAAGTGGAAAAATGACATATCATCAACATCTGGTCAAATGCAATAAAACCCATCTTTACCAAAGAAGTGATAAAACTATCGTTTTGCCTGAGAATGAACAAGAGACCGGAAGATGTAAATTAAACAAACATATTTCTCATATTTGTATGCTAAAAGACCTTCTAAACAAACGGTAGACCTATTGTTTTATTTGAGATAAAACCGATGTCTGAAAAATATATACTAAACAGAAATATTTCTTACAGAAATATATTTAAAATATGGATTCATTACCTTGAATGACAAGCCGCTATGTGTTGTTTGTTATCAAGTTCTGTCCGCGGAAAGCATGAAGCCTTCAAAATTAGTCCGGTATCTGGAAACAAAAACTCCGTCTTCACAAAACATACCATTAGAATTTTTCGAGCGTAAACTTAAGTATTGTCGAAGCCTTTAGATAGGATCAGCGAACACGTTGAATGTAAATACAATAACACAACCCAGTGTCCTTAAGTGGAAAAATGACATATCATCAACATCTGGTCAAATGCAATAAAACCCATCTTTACCAAAGAAGTGATAAAACTATCGTTTTGCCTGAGAATGAACAAGAGACCGGAAGATGTAAATTAAACAAACATATTTCTCATATTTGTATGCTAAAAGACCTTCTAAACAAACGGTAGACCTATTGTTTTATTTGAGATAAAACCGATGTCTGAAAAATATATACTAAACAGAAATATTTCTTACAGAAATATATTTAAAATATGGATTCATTACCTTGAATGACAAGCCGCTATGTGTTGTTTGTTATCAAGTTCTGTCCGCGGAAAGCATGAAGCCTTCAAAATTAGTCCGGTATCTGGAAACAAAAACTCCGTCTTCACAAAACATACCATTAGAATTTTTCGAGCGTAAACTTAAGTATTGTCGAAGCCTTTAGATAGGATCAGCGAACACGTTGAATGTAAATACAATAACACAACCCAGTGTCCTTAAGTGGAAAAATGACATATCATCAACATCTGGTCAAATGCAATAAAACCCATCTTTACCAAAGAAGTGATAAAACTATCGTTTTGCCTGAGAATGAACAAGAGACCGGAAGATGTAAATTAAACAAACATATTTCTCATATTTGTATGCTAAAAGACCTTCTAAACAAACGGTAGACCTATTGTTTTATTTGAGATAAAACCGATGTCTGAAAAATATATACTAAACAGAAATATTTCTTACAGAAATATATTTAAAATATGGATTCATTACCTTGAATGACAAGCCGCTATGTGTTGTTTGTTATCAAGTTCTGTCCGCGGAAAGCATGAAGCCTTCAAAATTAGTCCGGTATCTGGAAACAAAAACTCCGTCTTCACAAAACATACCATTAGAATTTTTCGAGCGTAAACTTAAGTATTGTCGAAGCCTTTAGATAGGATCAGCGAACACGTTGAATGTAAATACAATAACACAACCCAGTGTCCTTAAGTGGAAAAATGACATATCATCAACATCTGGTCAAATGCAATAAAACCCATCTTTACCAAAGAAGTGATAAAACTATCGTTTTGCCTGAGAATGAACAAGAGACCGGAAGATGTAAATTAAACAAACATATTTCTCATATTTGTATGCTAAAAGACCTTCTAAACAAACGGTAGACCTATTGTTTTATTTGAGATAAAACCGATGTCTGAAAAATATATACTAAACAGAAATATTTCTTACAGAAATATATTTAAAATATGGATTCATTACCTTGAAGGACAAGCCGCTATGTGTTGTTTGTTATCAAGTTCTGTCCGCGGAAAGCATGAAGCCTTCAAAATTAGTCCGGTATTTGGAAACAAAAACTCCGTCTTTACAAAACATACCATTAGAATTTTTCGAGCGTAAACATTCATCTTGAAAAATCAACAAATCAAGCCTTAATGAGACCCCAGTCCAGTTTAAGCCCCACACGATTGCGGAAAAGCTCATTTTACCTGCTGCCACTGATACATTGACCATAATGCGATGATAAGTCCGGAAGAAGCAAAAAAGTTGAAAACTATACCACTTTCAAATGCCACAATATCCAAAACGTATTAATGAAATGGCCAATGAAGTTCACGATCAAATAATTGAAAAGGTTAAATGAAGTGATTTATTTGCTATTCATCTCAACGAGTCAGCAGACGTGTCAAAGTTGGTGCAACTTTTGTTTTGTCCGATACGAATGCGAGGGGTTAATTAAAGAAAATACGCTATTTTGCAAATCACAGTGGCGGCTCGTGGGTTTTTAAAGAGGGAAGGCGTAGAAGAAAATAGTGCTGCTGAAGATTTTTTTTGCATAAAATATGGTGTATGAATAGGTGTATTCACAGTTATCTCTGAAAAATTGTTTACTGTGATAAATGCTGGAAGAACGGCGCCCCAATGTCCTCCCTCACGAGCCGCCATTGACAAATCAATACCTGGTCGTACAGTTGGCGAAGGACTCTAAAGTTTTTATTGGTGCAACACAAAACGAAATCTTGGACTATAAAAAATGCATTGCGGTATGTACTGATGGCGTGAAAGCGATAACGGAGAACAATGGTGTGATAGTAAAATTAAAAGACACTATGCCGCATATGGAATGGACGCACTGCTTTCTTCACAGAAATGTGCTTGCTACAAAAAAGATGCCAGATAATTTACAAAATGTTTTCTGAGAAGCCGTAAAAATTGTTAATTTTATTAAAAGCCGACCATTGTAGACTATATTGCTTTCCATATTATGCGAAGAAGTGGGTGTCAAATACAACCCAATGCTTTTCCATGCTAAAGTCGCGAGGAAAAGTTCTAACGAGGCTTTTTGAATTGCGAGATGAATTGATAATCTTTTTTACAGATAAAAATAGCTTATTTTGAGAGTGTTTACATGATGGAGAAACTTTATTACTGTTGACTTACTTGAGTGATATGTTTTCACATTTGAATGACTTACAAGACCGTGAATACGAGGGCCGTAACAAAAACATTTTACTAATGACAGACAAAGTCAATGCCTTCATTAAAAAGCTTGGTGTTTGGATTATACGCCTTGAAAAAATGTAATTTTGATGCATTCACTTTAACTTCGGGTTATATTACCAAAAATAGGGATTTAGAAAATTCAGTTACTGGATTGAATATTTTCCAGATGGAGGATTTGTCGAAAAGATGGGTTCTCAAACCGTTTGATGAAAATGTTGATGCAGCTGCTGAATTACCTATTGAGATTCACTACCAACTTATTGAAATATCCGCCGACAAAACTCTGGAACTAGAATTTTTAACTCCAGGTTTAAAAGAGAAGTTTTGCTTACACGACGATGTGAATACGAAAAAAGATTCTCGTCTCTGGTGGGTTTAAAAACTAAATATAGAAATCATCTATTATCACTGGAAAATAATTTGCTTATATGTATTTGCAATGATGATCCACGTATAGAAAAATATTTAAGTGAAAAATAAAATCAACCGTCGCATTAAATTATTATTTTAAACACCTTTGGTTATTTGGTGGTTTGTAAATTAATAATACTTTAATAAAAGGGTGTTTCGTATACGCATCTTGCGAACACATTGCGATCCCCTATATTCCTGAACGCGACTCCCTCCCTCCCCTAAGAGGTCACGACCCCCAGGTCCAGAAACGATGATTTACATTTTTTATAACGTGCCGACTTACAGTTTGGTGTTCAAATCCTCACCATTATTCAGTCAGTCTCAAGTGTTAAATAATTAGTAATATAAAAAATGTTCATCATACACCATACACATTTGCTTTTTAAGGTAATAGTGTGGTAACTTGCATGCTTTTTTACGTCTTTATCGGGAATTTTTTCTAATCTAAAGGATACAAAAAAATACTTGATTTCACAACGTTTTATTATTATTATTGTTGGTCAAAGTAGACGCCTCAAAAAAAAGACACGAACATTTCAAAGACTCACGAACATTTGGCAAACAGAAAAATTACCAGATGAATAGAAATGTGCTCTTATCCACCCGCTGCACAAGAAGGAAGACAGAACAAATGTGAACAACTACAGAGGAATCTCCTTACTGCAAGTCACTTACAAAATCCTCTCGGCATGCCTTCTCCAGAGAACACAAGAACAATTAGAATACAAAATTGGCGAGTACCAAGCAGGCTTTCGCCATGGTCGCTCAAGCACTGAACACAAATTTTGCTTAAAAACAATACTGAAATACAAAGCTATCAGGAACGTCCTAATCATCCTTAATTAAATCATCCTAATCATCCCTAATCCTTAGATTAAATCATCTAAGAATAATCTAAGATTAAATCATCCCCTGATGATGCTAACATGGTTAGCGAAATGTGCGTCGAGCAGTTCAAAAAAACGTTTTGGTGTTTAGTGGTAAATCTCTTCAAGTTCAAAATTAGATGTCTAAAATTTGAACACCAAATACGTCAAAATAAATAGGGTCACTCACTTCAAATACCTGGGCGAGATCCTCGAACCCACAGGAGGAGAGAAGATTATTCTCTTAATAAGGGGAGAGGGAATTATTCGATCTTCTCAGATCTTAACAAAAACTAAATATGAAGAGATTCACCACTGAACACCAAATCGCTTTTTTTTTAACTGCTCGACGCACGTTTCGCTAACCATGTTAGCATCATCAGGATGGCTAGCGAAACGTGGGTCGAGCAGTTCAAAAAGTGATTTGGTAAGTAGTGGTAAATCTCTTCAAGTTTAGTGTTTCACACCAAAGGTTCCAATAGAAGGATTGAACAAAAACTAAACCAAACAATACACATCAAAATACCAAAAATGTGGTTTATAAAATTCCCTGCGAATGTGGCAAATTCTATATAGGTGAGACATCTAGACCGTTAGATAAAATAAAAGAGCAAACCTTCTTAGAAAGGGCGATTTTAATAAATCTAGAATTTGTCAACACGCATGGGAATCGGTCATAAAATCTCAACTGGAATAATTACAAAACGTATTAAAAGAATCGGTAATCAAATACAGAAGATTAAAAGAAACCGCTATAATTAATTTAAATAAATTAACTGTATTGCTACGCTTTCGGTAGATTTAAATTCAATATGGTTCCCGATTCTAAAGAATACAATTAAACACATTTAAGTATTTGAATACACAATCAGTACAATAAACAATCACACAGTAAACCTTACCTATATATATATATATATATATATATATATATATATATATATATATATATATATATATATATATATATATATATATATTTTTTTTTTTTTTTTTTTGGTAGTATGTCACTGTCATGAAAATCTATTGTTGTCAATGTATCATTGACATACACAAAAAAAATTTATTTACTTTCACTCTTTACTTTTTATATTACAAATTAATATAATTTATTTTTTAGATTAGTTTTGAAAATGGGGTAAAGGACCCTCCGAAACGTTATCATTAAAAGTTTGTATATTTTTTTAGAACATTTTTATATTTTTAAAATTTTTGTTTGTTAGGCAAATTTATTACAAAAATGAATCACTGAGAAAGTTGTCTCCGTTTGGTTTTTTGTTTTGACCCAGTGATTCTTTATTTACATAAGAACAAATATTTTTGATATTTTTTGAATAAAAGATATTTTTATATTTTAGATATTATATATTTAGATAATATCTAAAATATATTTAGATATATTTTAGATATTTTTTGAAATAAAGAAAAACATAAACAGTGTGGAATGTTAGCCTCCAGAAATTAGTTTATAAACAAGTCTTGACAAATAACCCTCATAATTTTAAAAAGAAAATGAATTATTACATCGGCGCGCATAACTTCGTCCCCGCTAAAAATTCACACTGATCTGTTTTCCCAAATGCGCCATGAGAAGTATAACTTTAACAACCAAATTTTAATATATTTTTTGACATATTTATCAACTCAACATTCCCAAAATTTATTTATTTATTGATCATATAAATAATACTTACTTAAATACAGCCTCAAATCTTGACACACAATCTTTACAACGGAAAATAAATATACACTTCAATATGAATGAAGTTTTATAAATATAAACTAACAGTGTAGAATGTTAGCCTCCAGAAATTTGTTTATAAACAAGTCTTGACAAATGGCGAACGTGTTATAATTTTAGTATAACTTCAAAAAGTAGGTGATTTTTAAAACTACGTCTGTTTTAATAATGATTTATTAATACTGAGGAAATAACATTGGAATGTGTATTAATACATCAACAAAATCAGTTGATCTTTTGTGGATTACATAATTCTGAAAAAGCCCACTTTTTGTCCTTACATATGAATGGTCCATTGTGGACAAAATGCATCAATATCTGCCTTGGATATAACAGATTTGGGATCAGTTTGGGAGTAATCAGGAAATATTGTGAAGTGTTTGCTTGGCAAGTTGTCTGCACGATAAGTTCGAAGATGCGACGTTCATTGCTGGCATCCATTCCTGAAACATATATAATAAGCATCAAATAACTATACAAACACGATTATTCTTTTAAACATTGAACGTATCCGTAAATATCTGGCAATTCGTTTATGTCAGGCAAGTATTTACATTTTTCTTTTTCAAATCACCTTGGTATAATTTTATTTATATTATTATTTTTACACATTACATTTTAAAGTTTAACAGATAATTTATCTGTATTTATTCAGAATTAAAATATGTAATATTTATCAGGCCCTCGACTCGAAATATTAGGTCATCGACTTAATCCTCGGCTTTTTTAGACTACCTTTTATTTGTGAAAAGCAAATACAAAATTAATCTCTGAAGTAATCTCCCCCACTTTCACCATCTTTCAGACAACTGTTGAATCACAGATCAAATAAAACTTGGTGGTTGGTGGTAGAGAAATTCATAATCCACAAGGCCCAGCTGGCCTCACCATATGTTACAACAGCTTTTTTGGCGTGGATATTTGGTTTTGCGGTATTGATTGAAGGCTCACCAGAATTAATCCACGATTATTTTCGTCTCTTTGAATTATCATATAACGTCACAATCTTATGCAGGAAGTTCGTTTTGTATTTGAAATTAAAAAGTCTACTCTTATTCTCAGTTGTGAGTTGACACCAACGAATTTTTTCTAACTTATGTAAATGTTTAAAAATGGTTTATGGTGTTACTCCAAGTTCATGTTAGAGCTCTAACAGTGTATGACAGGGATTTTCGTTCAGCGGTGCTACCAATTTCTTATCTTTCACTTTTTTTTTTGACGAACGTCATGCATCTGCATTATTTATGTCAAAATGTTCAGTTCGGAATTGCTGGAACCGCTGGATAGCGAAAGGTAGTGCCTCAAATGTTGCTTTTCGAACTCCATCGAACCTACAAGGTTAGATTCACAGTAGGCTCGTATATTATGGCATTTTAAAATAAGGCGGGAATAACAATCAGATTCGAATCTGTTATGCAGTCCATGCAATGTAGGGGCCGAGAATGAAATTGCAAATTTAATATATTATCAGTTGTTAAAAGGAGACTTTTAAATAGATAAATAAGTACTGATTTGCTTTGTGTTAATATGCTCCAAACAAATGAATTACTGTTCAAACATAGAAGCTGTAAATGCATAACACATTAAGATGTGAAGTGTATGAAAACGTGTTTACTCAATGCTGTTGAATTGAAAACATACAGATTTATTTGGGCAGGTACCTTGGTTAATTTCGTCGACGCATCTAAAAGGAACCGGGGTCAACTCTTGTAAAGAGAGCATGAAAGCAGCTGTGGCCACGGCCCTCTCTCCTCCACTTTGGACGGTGGAGTTGAGTTCCTGTAACGGTTCCCCACTTCTATATGTAACCTGAAATACATTAGAGAAATGCATTAAGAATTTCAAAAAATTCAGAAGGCAGAAACAATGACCCAGGATTAGAGAAGATGAAAAACAAGAGATAATGAATAGTATTATTATTTGTGAAATATTTTCTGTGTCTATTAAGCATTGTTGGTAAAAATAAGAAATATATAAAATACAGTAAGACCCCGCTTAAGGCTGATCCGCTTAATACTGTTTCAGTATTCAGCGGTAGAATTGGGATTCCCCAAAATCGAATGCGAAATTGGGATTCGCAAAAATTGCGCACGATTTTGTAGCTTTGATACGCGCATGCAGTATCAAGGCGCGTATCGTAGCAGTACGAACGCATGTTTGCCTAAAATGGTGCATGTTGATCGTAAAGAAAAAGAAAGTAAAGCATATCGCTGGAAACTCAGACATGCTGGCGCTCAGACAGTTAAATGCAGGTGAACAGCAATCTGATATCGGCACTGCATTAATCATCAGCAACTACAACCACAACGACTTCTGCAACAAGAATTACCCCTTCCAGAAGCAATGTGTTTGAAGAAATGGAAAAACATACATTTGAATTGATGATGAAGTTGAACGCAATGTGCCATTAAGTCAACCAATTAATGAAACTAAATGAACATTTAGAATGAAAAGACGATGAACATTTTAGAGCTAGTCGAGGGTGGTTTCATCAATGCAAAAAAAGAAACAATCTTCATAACATACAGATTACTGGAGAAGCGGCAAGTGGAGATATAAAAGCAGCTACTGAATTTCCAGCGATATTAAAAGAAATGATTGAACGAGGAAGTTATCCTCATGAATTAGTTTTCAATACTGATCTTACTGGCCTTTTCTGGACGAGAATGCCAAAACGTACATTTTTATCCCGTGAAACAAAGTGAGCCCCGGATTTAAAACTGCAAAAGATCGTTTACTCTACAACTGGATGGTAACGGAGACTTCAAATTAAAACCACTGCTTGTGTGGTCATTCATTCATCATTCCAAAACCCCAAGAGCAATGAAAGAGTTTCAAAATCATCTAATCAAGTAATTTGGGAGTCCAATAAAAAATCTTGGATCACAATGAAAATTTTCCAGAACATTTTTTCCGAACATTTTTACCCGTCTATTAAACGCTACTGCGGATTTAAAAAAAAACAGAATCGAGAGTTTTACTTTTGATTGATAATGTTCCAAGCAATCCAACGTATTTGTCTGGCTTAACAACAAAGATTCCAGTAGAAGTGATTTTCCTGCCGCCAAATATAACTTCCGTTAATCCAACAAATGAATCAAGGCATAATATTAAATTTTAAAGCTTATTATCTGTGGTGGACATTCTGACAACTGATTAATAAAACCGATCAAGAAGATAAATCCATTAAATATTTTTGGAAAAACTACAATATCATGGATGGTGTAGGCAACATCAACTTTTTCTGGAATGAGGTGATCGAGAAATGTTTCAAAGGAGTGTGGAAGAATGTATGGCCGGAACTAAGAAAGGACGTTGAAACAAGATAATCTATTGTTGATGTTGAAATTGTAAAGGTAGCATTGTAATGTAAAGATAATTGCTTTGTAAAGATAATGAAACAGGGTTGGATAATATAAATGCGCAGGATATTGAAGAATTATCGCAAGTTACAACTGGTGAGTCTTTTCAACAACGATCTTAAAAAATTAATAGAACGGGTGCACAAAGATGACGTAATTAGCATTTCTGAAGATGAGGGGCAAAAGGAACTTTCAACAGATTGTCTAAAAAAGTTTAGTCACTATAACGGAAATTATGGATCAGCTTATACAAAATGATTTAAAGTTTCACGAATAAAAATCGACATTGGCAATAAATAACTCTATAATTAATGTAATAAAAAAGTATTTAACAATAAATGTTACAAAATAAAAAAAGCTGATAAATTGTCTTATTATCTGTTCTATTTCACCCATTATTTTCGTGTTAAGATGACTTCGTTTAACGCTGGAACTTATTGGAATGTAACCCCTCGTTAAGCGGGGTCTTGCTGTACTGATATTCTTTAAGTTGTCCGGAAAGTTTCTGGATATTTTTTAAGGGAAAGAGAAACGCAAATAGTTTATGTAAAAATACAACTATTTATAAATTAACACCTCTTCTTCATTTCTTTCATTCACCTCTTCTTCCGTTTTAAAATATTTCCCGTTTAAACTCCAATTTTGGAGGGAGCGGAATAAATGATAGGCCGAGGGTACGAAGTCTGATGAATGTGGTTGATGGGGTAAACATGCCAATTGAAGCACAATTTTTGCTGTGTTCTGATTGAAACGTGTGATTGTGCATTGTCATGATAAAACACGACGTCTTTGCTGTTTGCCAATTCTGATCGTTTTTTTTATTACTGTTATTACTTTTTTTTTATTACTGTGTTATTACTGCTTTTTTTTATTATTGTGAACAGGTCGGTGTTGATGGGTCGGTTACGTGGAAGAAGCTTAAAGTGTATGGGTCCCTTCCAATTGCATAATTTTGGTACTGACTGGACACTGACCCTGGCAACTCCAATGAATTTTTCGTTGGACGTTGTACACAATTCACTTTTCATCACCAGTTACCATTCGCTTCAGAAATGGATCGTGATGGATCTTCGACTAATATGGACTTAATTTCCTCAACAGTGCTTGAACTACGGCCAGACCGATGCCGTTCTTCCAGGTCAAAATCTCCGTCCCTGAACGGACACCGTGGTTAAGTTTTCTCAACAGAACCCTCTCTGTAAACGAAACACATCTTGTTTTTTGTTTGGACAACGTTCTTGTCCATTTTTTTAAATAAAAAAAAGCATGTGGCATAAATGCAAGTTATAAACCGACATTTTCAATTTCAACCGACTTGGCTAACTGAAGGCAAAGCAAAATAAATCTGCACGTATCCATTGTAAATATCCCAGGAATTAATAATATGTAAATAAAGATTATTAATCCAATACATATTATTATTTACAAGCGTTAAAAGAACAACTAATGGAAAATCCCTAAAACTCCCCAAACAACCATAAAAATAGCTTAAAAGCTATTAAAAAAAGCTATTTTAAAAAAAAGTTAAAAATAAAAAAAAACCGAAACAATTAAAATGAGATATTTAACAAATAATAAAATAAAAATATCAATATAGGTAATATCATTTTGGTTTGTTAATTGAGTACGCTCACCTTGATAGAAATACCATAATTGGCAAAATTTTGTTCATCATCTCCCTGGCAAATGGTAACTTCTCCGGCACATCCCATACGTTCGAACGCTGCAGAGAAACGACTACTTATAGCGAAAATTAATTCGTTCAGTGGTTCCAACCATTCCTGCAAGTATTGTGATAGAATTTTGAATCAAATAATACAATCTATTAATTCCTCTATTGAAATATTTGATGTGAAACACGCAATTCAAAGAGACTAAACCAACTCATCCAAATCGACGTGCATTTCGCTATCCATGTTGGGATCATCAAGAGTTGATGCAATCAAATTTTAAAACTAAATTATGTTCTATTTATATGACAACCGCACCTAATGAAGCGTGAAAAAAAATCATGAATCGTGAAGTTAGCTAAGAGTATGTTTGGACGAGGTCTCTTATCACGATTGATGGTTTTCTTACATTTTGCTATTTGAATATACTGACTGATTTATATAGTAATATTTAAAGATCGTTATTATTTTTAGGAATCCTTTTTATTCAACAAAATTATAAGACATCGAGATATGTCATTTAAGAACTAATAAGTGATATTTCCAGGCAGTGTTGGAACTGCTTTTTATTTTTTAATGATACATATTTTACTGTCTTCTTGCTTATTTTCCTGTCCGTTATTTAGGATTTACTTATTCTTTCTTTGACTATAAATTCTGTTTATATACCTTGTATTGCCAACTCAAACCACGATGTATTAATGCACAGGGGCCATTCCACGGAAGAATGTCAGGGAAAATTTAGATCTGATGAAGTAAAGTGCATCCTATGTGAAGAAAATCTGCCAGCAAACTATGAAGGCTGCACACTTTACAAATAATTTTAAAAAACATTCCACATTACGAATTGCGAAAACTAATGCAATGAAGGAGTATCCAAGATCATCTTAAACAATATAACTTAATATTAGTTATGCAAAATATTGTAAACTACACGTAGCAAGAAACATCGCTAAACGTATCGTAATAATTAAACTGACAAAATGATAAAGTTCTTAAAAATTGCACTGTGGGATGCCAGTGACCTAACAAACCATTCCGAAGAACTAAAAGCATTTGAAGAGTAGTCAAGCTAAATGATCTATGTACCATAATATGGGAAAATCCCTTTTTCTATTTATATAGCGCCAATGTGCTGCTATAAGATCTAAGTGTTATCTGTATAATCAAATCTATACTTCACCATATTTGTTAAAAAAAAAGCAAGCATTAATCGTGTAGCCTGTACGTTCAGGAATATAATCTGTTCTAAATGATCTAAGTGCCAAGCCGTCTATTGAATGGTGTTGCCTTGTATTAGTAGCACGTTGTTCTTTGTGACTAGTAGCGATTAATGCTGTGTTTGTTAACGTTTTAAAAAAGAAAAAAAAATGAATACCAGCGCATTTAGTGATGATGCGAAAGTGCCCAAATCAACAAGAAGTATACAAAGTAACATTAAACTGAGTGGAAAGCCTTTTATCACACAAAAAAAGCAATAAACAAAAACCTGAAAAACATGTTCCAACAAGTGAAGTTAGTATAATTTATTGTTTTTATTAATAGGAGTTTTACAGCTTTCTTTAATTCCTACATACCAAAAATATAGGGTTTTCGTTTTTTTTATGTTGATATATTAAATTTGATTTCAGGTCACCTGTAAATGTAAATACAGCTGTACAGATGTGGTTCAGATGTGGCTGTACAGATATGAAGGTGAAGCTTTTTGATATATACAATGAGCTGGGGCTCGATAAGCAAAGTAACTACCTTATGAGATTATTGCAAATTTTACCGATATAATGTCCTCGCCATGGTACTTATGATGACTCAGCACAAAGCAGAAGACAATGTACCATAAGTTGTGTTGTTCCAGACCGAAAAGGAAATTTAAAAAGGGTATATATAAAGACCTTTATGGAGACATTTTCTATCAGTCCTAAAAAGGTTACAACACTTGTTAGGCATAAAAAGGAGGGCCGTGCTATCTTTACGGATCAAGGAGGAGGTGTGAAAAAGTTTAAATATACCCTCTAAGGGTGCACACACAAATAAGCAGGTTTCCGGCTTACTGGTAGTCGACAGTTTTAAATGATCGTGAACATAAACAAAGCATGTCGAAACTTATAAACAAACGTGAACCAGCACCGATTATTTCACCGGAATGAATTTTTAATTCTTGGTCGCTGATTTTCGGCGCCGGACGTGGATTTTCAGTAGAAAAATTATTATTAATGTGGCGGCATTAAAATCGTCCACAGTCACATGTTGATTTTTTTTTTTTATTATTCCGAAATATTTTATGTTTAGAGTATATTTTATTATTTCGAAATAAGTTTGTGACGGTCTAAGGCCGCTATTTGTATATTTTTGTATGTTTATCACAAATTTTTCATCGGAGGATGAACTGGACATCTTGCCTTTATGAAATCTGCTTTTTTACTCGCAGATAACCAGCGTTCTTTAATGAAATAATGCAATAATGGTAATGTACGTATCAGCGGGACAACTGGGACCTGTATTCGGCGCCGAAAATTGGCGCTAGCTAACCTGCTTTCTTTGTGTGCGTACCCTAAGATAGTAGGATGGTAAAGGACCACATTAACTGATTCCCAAGGGAAGAGAGCCATTACAACCGATCAAGAAATGAAAAAGAGTTTTCTGGGAGAAATGCCGTGTATTGAAAATGGGTGTGACTATAGAAAATATAAAGTCAGCAGAACTCTTGACCTTGGTTGCTATTCAGTCAATAAATGATAGTAAGAAATAAAATCATCCTGCAATGCTTGAATTTGTCGATGAAGAAAACAGAGCCTTCTTTACATCTATTTTAGATTCTTCAATAGATTACCTGTTCAAGTTCAAGTGTTTTGAAAGTCCTTAATTAGTGGACTATTTCCATATTATTTTTAGTTTATTTCCCAGTTTAGGCGTTGCATTAATATTAAAATGTTCTTATAATGTATCTTTAGGTATAAACAAAAAGACAAAATATCAAAAAATCTGGCTATAAAACAGATTTTTGAGATTTAAAGCAAATTTAGATTTTGGCACTTATATCATTTAGCTTGTCCACTCTATATTTATAATATGTCACAAAATTGATCTTTCACTAATCTCAGAGACGCATTTTACTAATAGAAGCTATGTTGGACTAGCTAGGTATACGATATACTTCACTTGCCATCCCGATAGTTAGATAATAAAAAAAAAAATAAAAACATTGGGAATTAAGGAAACATGAAATGCCTCACATACAATCAATCAGAGTTGCAATTAGGCTAGTGCAAGATCCATTAATAAGAACAGTTGTGTTTTGCCCACCAAAATATAACAGTAAAAAAGAACAAAATGTAAACAACTTTTTCACACACTGTGAAACTGCTTCTTGGTCGGTCGAGACTATAATTCGAAGCATACCCACTGAGGGTCCAGACTGATCACTTCTAAAAGACGAAAATTACTCACAGCTCTGGAGGCTAACAACTTTAAATACACATCAACTCCAGAGCCAACGTATTGGCCGTCTAAAAGGAATAAAATGCCCGATCTGATAGATTTCTGTATAATCAAATCTATACCACCAAACTTCATTATGGCTCAGTCCAGTTTGGACTTGACTTCTGATCATTTACTGGGCTCATAACACTAAGCACAGATATTATCGGAACTAAATACCCACCTACACTAACAAGGAAATTTACTAGCTTCGACAATTTTCGTGAGTTAATTGATCATAAGTTGAATATAAACGTATCACTCAAAGCAGAAATAGACGAAGCAGTTGATAACAAAAACTATTCAAGAATATGCTTGGCTGGCTACACCTTTTATATAAAACAATTATAGTATGGAACTTCCCTCTCTCATAAAAGAAAAAATAGCAAATAATCGTAAACTAAGAAAACAGTGGCAGAGCACACGTGCTTCTGAATACAAAACCGCACTAAAACGAACAGGTCAAGAATTGAAAAGACTACTAAACAATTTCAAAAACTACTTAAATAACTTAATAGTTACAGAACCAACAGAGTGCTTATTGAGGACAGCTACAAAGAAATTAAATTGTCCACAACAACGCAAGGTGTTATGAAACTCGATGCAAAGCCGTGAGGGGGCGATAGGAGAGGTCATTTAAAATGTATTAAGCCAAATATGTCTTAGTACAAAGTCTTACGGTTTTCGAGTTATTTACGATTTTCGATTTTTCTTGAAAATATCCAAATTTTCATATGTAGATTATTAACTCACAAATGGAAAATTAAAGCATTGTTCGTGCTTTTCTTTTTTTGAAAATGAGGTAGGCATACTGTATGTGTAGGGTAGGGTTTGAAATATGTAGGGTAGATGTACCGTTTGTGGCCCCTGTACTGTTCGTTTATGTCCACTTTGAGATTTATAATGAAATACTAAGCATTTAGTCCTTACTATAGTGTTATATAGTATATTTATAGGGTTTTTTGATATATTGGCAACGCTGTGAACTCTTTTCTCTACTCGTTAAAAGTATAGTTTCAGAAATTATTGAAAACATATTTTGGATGCGTGGTATATCTCGGCAATTTTAATTATTTCTAGTAAAAATCTTAAGAACGCTTCTGGTAAGCAAATTGATACTTTCATATTTATCAAAAATCATAATATTCTTTAAATGTTTATGTTATATACTACTTAATTAACTTAATAGTTAATAAAAAAAAATAATTTACCGATAATAACCTAAAAAATGAATAAAATAGCCCATGAACTGGTGCAGCAAAAACATATAAGTGCTACTTTTGGTCATACCATGGACACAAGTGGTTCATACGTTTTCCAGTTTTGGCCATAATACTTATTTATTTAATATATTACGTTATTTATTCGTATATTATTCAATTATTAATGCTTAAATAGTGAAAGAATTTTAATCAATAAACTAAGAATACATTTTTTTATTATTTTATATTTTATAGGTTAAAATGCCATCGAGAATAAAAAGGAAGACCGTGGAAAAAATTCATAAATCAACAAACGCTACAATTAGTAAACTTAAAGGGACATTTTTTACTTATTCGGAAACTGATTTAAAGAAAGCCTTGGAGTTAATTAAAAATGGGACCGCTATCGCAGCGGCTAGTAAGCAATACAAAATTCCAAGAACTACGTTACATAATAAAATCCGAGAATCTGTACTTAGTCGTAATGTCGAAGATAAATTGAAGGAGTGGTTATTAGGAACTAGTAGAATGGGTTATGGTATCAAGCAATCAGTGGAAGCAGAAGGCTTAAGTAATCCCTTTAAAAATAATGTTCCGGGAAGAAAGTGGTTTGGAGGTTTTTTTAGGCGTCATCCACGTGTGGGACAAAAAAGAGCTGAACATCTTTGCAAGGCTCGGGCAATCGTTACTGAAAATGGCACACGTCTTGGTTTCTTCGTGTGGCAGAAGAGCTTTGCGAAAATATCAAGATCCTTGAAGATCCTCAAGGGGTTTTTCACATGGATGAAACGGCGATACATTTTTCACCAAAGGGTGGTCTTGTCTTGGCAGAAAGAGGAGGAGCTGTTTATGATATAGCTGGTAATGAAAAAGAAAATGTTATTACATTGTTTACTGTGAACGTTGCTGGGAAATTCGCACCACCACTGTCAATTTTCAAGTATGAACGTCTACCTAAAATCTGTGTTGACTCTGCTCCAAAAGATTGGGAAATAGGAAAATCCGAGAACGGGTGGATAACAAGCGAATCTTCTGATGAATATTTTACCAATATTTTTTATTCAATTAAACTACCTTTGATTGTTTTCTTATATGGTCATGTTTCTGATATGCCTATCCATCTGAGTAAATTCTACAAAGAAAAAGAGATCATCCTGTATTGTTTCCCGTCTCACTCGACGCATATTTTACAACCTCTGGACGTATCTTTTTTTTTCCGCTGAAACAAAGATGGAAGAACTTAATTTGTAATTGGCGCATATAAAACAACGGTCGTGACGTCCAAAAGCATAACGTTCCAGCTTTTTTGTGAAAGCTTATTAATGAGGAAATTTTCGCAGATGTTATCAAGAACAGATTTAAAGCTTGCAGTTTATGTCTGTTTGATGAGAATGCAGTTGATTATAGTAAGTGCATTGCCATAAAAGATTCTCAAAACCATCAAAGTATATCTAATGAATCTGATTCACAAAAATCGGCGAAAGTTTTATCTCATCGAGAATACGTTGAAAGCAAAATAGATGCTGATCTTTTACAACGTTTCAAAAATGCAAGAGCTACTGGTATTGGTTGGGAAACTGATGATAAATAAGAGATTTTGTATGATTTTTGGGTCGAGTCTGTAAAAGATGATGCAGACGCGGAAAATAAATTGCAATCTTCATCTTGTCTCCCTCTAGCATCTGAAGATCATTCTCGTTTGATTTTCAACCATAATAATGTTATTGAATTTTCGTTTCCTGAGTTTCTTACTCCCAACCTTAATGAACGTGAGTACGATTCAAAAAAACAGTTGAAATATAATTTCTTAATATTGATCTTATTTTAGTTATCTACCCTTCGGTTGTTTAATCAATTTTTGAATTATGTTTTAATTCAATTACATGTTTTGCCCTTTTTTAGTCGAAGAATAACTGGAACCTTCTAAGTCTCATATTCCTGACCAAAATTCCGATTGTGGAGTACCTTTTTTGAATGAATCTCCTATTCAAAAGCTGTTGAACAGTTATTCCTTCCAGTGATACAACTATCCAATCCCCTGTTATTATTGAAGTAATAGAACCTGTAGTTATTAACGTTAGCACAGAAAATGTTTCTAATTTCGACACTATTACGATGCGTGGCAAATCACTAGATGAAGTAATGGATGAAAATGTTATGTAACCTAAAAAAGAGAATACAAAGCGAAAACGTCAGGTTGAACATTTACCTTCAGTAATAACAGCTAATATATGGATATAAATCATGGAAGCGAAAGAAAAAGAGAAAAGTGACAAAGAAGAAGAAAAAAGACTTGAAAGAGAAGAGATAATTGGGAAAAAGAAAAAATAATACAAGAGGAATTGGACGAAAAAAAAAACAATTAGCTGCTAAAAAACCTGAAAAACCGCGGAAAAATTCAAAAAAATAAGATAAACTTTCACATGAATAACAATTCCATTATATTTTGTTCAAGTATGCTAATAATAAATTGATATTTTTGTTATTAAATGAGTAAATATTAATGATATTCCCTTCAGCAAAAAATGTTAATTACTATGGCCAAAAGTGGTATGGCCAATGGCCAAAAATAGTGCTTCTATGGCCACTACTGGCGAAACAAATGGTATGATAAAATATAATTAATTTTTCTTATGAAAGTAAAAGAATTTGATTAATTGATATCTTCTTATTAGATACTTTATTTAAATTGATTTCATTCTTGACGAAAGATCTGAAATTGCTTAAAGTGACCACAGATGGTACATCTACCCTATTTGCTTTGTTAACGTCAGTAATAAACATCTACAGTTACATAAACGTTGAATAATGCCGTTTCAGTTAGGAAAATATATCCTTCTAGTAGCAAATTGTGGTTTTTAGAACGTTTCATTTTTAAAATAAAGTAGTCTCCGATGCCCAAATAGCTATAAAACATATATGTTTTATGCCGTTTTGCATGATGTATCACACTTATAAACAACTAGTACATTATTGGCGCTACAATGTAAAAATTAGTAACACGTGTTTACGTAAACAATAGTTGCCAAACAAAAGACTGTCAAGGAGACCAGCCTTTATGAAATCAGCACCTTTATTCATAGTACGACTGCTTACATTTTATGCCACATATCATTGCATTTACGAAACTGAAAGTGTCTATCATAAAACGCTTGGGACACAACCCCTAAGACTTTGTACTAAGGCATATTTGCCTTAATGCATTTTAAATGACCTCCCCTATAACCCATTCACGGCTTTGTATCGACCAATATAACACCGTGTATAACTCTCTGCTTATAACAAAGGCTGGCCTGTGGATTAAAAGTAACAAAGAAAAGCCGAATTATTTGCCTAACACCTAGAAAAAGTCTTTCGTGAACATAGAGTCGATCCTATAACGCCAAATGCTAATGACATCTTTGATACATTGAGAGCTCTGAAGCAGCTCGAACCAATATTATAAAAATTAATAATCAGCCAAGCAAGTAACTTGATTAACCCTTCAGTGGTGGCGTTAAATTTGGTTACAGCAGTGAGCGCACACGGTCTTAGAGACCAGTGACCAGACCAGAGACCAGATACATATACAAATACAAAAATTAAAAATTGGGTATAATTTCGAGAGCAACTTAAAATGATACATAGAATTAATACATCTGACGTATTTTCAAAATATTTATTTAAAAAAAAAATGACAAGAATGTTTCGTAGATGCAAGAGAAGATATATACTCTGTACGGTGAGGGTGCCGTTGACGATTGATTCCACAAGTTCTAAAGAGTTCAGAAATTTTATAGAAGACAATTTTACTCTTACCGATGCACGACGTTCTGAACAACAGACCGACGCTAATGGCAACAAAATATTGGGGCTAATTGAAAGTATAAAGCATAGAATAATAATAATGTAATGCGTATAAGATTATGGTGTAAGCGCGAAAATGTCCCTTCAATTTCAGCAAAAGCCAGTTTACAACCGAAGAAGGTTATGCTATGCATTTAGTGGAACTGAAAGGGAGTCGTTTAGCTGAAAACTAGACCGTTAATTCGGAGAAATACAGTTACACAACTAGTTAAATTATAGCGAGCAATCGACCAGAAGCGGCTGGAATTAACCAACAGACAGTACACTGCGTTCCGTCAAGATAATACTACAGCTCAACCAACAGAGCTTGGGCTCCGATGTTTTGATGCGCAGTAGCCTAACACCCGAGAGCTCATTCGAAGCAGTGCATTCGTGGTGTTAACATCGGTTAAGTACACTCAGCTCAGCAAATTTAAAACTTATATTTTTACAACTAAAGTAAAAAAATAACTAAAGTAAAAAAGAAAATATTAAGTGGATAAAGTCGTGATATAATTAGCAACTTATTTAATTTTTTCAACGTCTAATTTTCGTAATGAATTAACCATTATGTTAATGTAAATATAAAATTCCGAGTTATGGGTATAGATTTTGATGTTAGAATTTTATTTATAGGTTCAAGAACGTGTTGCGGCAGCAACGGGCGTTTCCATTAGAAATATTCGACGAATTAAAAGTGAAGCGAAAGAAGTTCAGTCGGGTCATGTAGCAACCTCCAATAAAATCAACAATTCAATTCTTCTATTAGAACCTTTGGTGTGAAACACTAAACTTGAGATTTACCACTAAACACCAAAACACTTTTTTTGAACTGCTCGACGCACGTTTCGCTAACCATGTTAGCATCATCAGGAGATTACCAAAAAAGGAGTTAAGGAAAAAAATTCTTGACGACGGAGATTTGGCAATTTTGCGAAGAAATATTGTTAATCACCACATAACAGAAAATACGGTCCTACATTAAAGACAGTTCATAAAAAATTTGTAGATGATATTGCTACCGAGGCTGTTCAGAACCTTTACATAAAGAAATTCAGAAGATTGGTTTTCTATGGAGAAAATTTAGGAACAATCGACGGATACTAATGGAACGGTAGCTCATCAGACTGCTTCGAATTGAATTTCTTAGGAGAATGCATCAGCATCGGGAAGTTCGCCCTATAATATATATATGGACGAGACGTACATTCATCACACATCTACGAAAATGGACGGAGCGATAAAACCTTAGAAGGCTTACAAAAACCAAAAGGAAAAGGACCGCATCTGATCATAGTACACGCAGGTGGGTGAAAATGGGTTTGTTCTTAATGTCTATATTAGATGGAAATCAAGCATAACAAGTGGCGACTACCATCATGACATGAATTACGACAATTTCAAAAAGTGGGTGGTGAATTTACAACCGAAAAGTGTTGTGGTAATCGATAACACCCCATACCATAACAAACAAGTGGAAAATGCACCAACGTCATTGTCAAGAAAAGCGGAAATGCAAGAATGGTTATGGGTTAGAGCTATACCTTTTAATAATAAGATGCTAAAACTATAACTTTACAACCATATAAAAACCCATAAACCAAGGCACAAAAGATATGAAATAGACGACATTTTTAATGCAAAAGGTCACGACGTATTACGACTGCCACCATATCATCCAGATCTGAATCCCATCGAGTTGGTTTGGGTCGAAATTAAAGAATATGCCGCCAGAAAAAATACGAATTTTAATCAGGTGATTAAACATTGTGATGACTTCTTTTAGGAATTCTCAGCTGACAAATGGAAATCTCGCTGTGAGCGAGCAAAACTATTGGAGCAACATTATATTTTGAAGGAACCAACAACAGAACGGTTGTGGAAAGAAGCATTATTAATTTGGGCGAAAACGATTCTGATTCAGAAAGCGACGAAAGTGATGGGTCAGACCTAGAGGAAAGCGATTTATCAGGAGTAGAGGAATTGAATGACGTTAATAAGGCTCGAAACGTAACTATTGAATATAATAAAAGTTATGTTAATTTGTAAATTTTGTAATGTAAATGTGTCTGTAAAATACTATTTGATAATATTACCCTTATTTAGGTTAAGTAGTCATTAAAGTATAGATATTGTTAGTTCATTATAACTCATATTTTATTTTATTATGTAGGAATGTAGGTTAGTCATTAAGATATATTGTTGGCTAATTATTACTCAAATTTTATTTTATTATGTTACATATAATGCATATGCTAATTAAGAGGCATCCCTATGATTATATATGTAATACAAAATTTACGTGTTTGGATATCAATAAATCTCTATTGTTAAATCGCATCCAGACCCAATTTAAAATACAGCGAATTTGAATAAATAATTGTTTTATTTATCATTAGTAATACTTAATTTTTAAATTGTCGAATACGCTTCTTTTAAACATGCGTCATTAATTATTATTAACTTACTTAACTGAGACGTTATTGCGAAAAATTGTTGCATGGACTGTACATTCGAAGAACTCCCCGTTCTCTGTCTAAGACAGTGACCTTCTCACTCTTGCTTTTGCGCTTCTCAGAGGCCAACATATGTTGATTTAACTGCAGACTACATGTGTTTTTGGTTACCAAAACACAAACTTTTATAATGTTTCGCTCCATCCAGCGTACTCGCCCTCTAATTACGATTAGTTAGATTGATTCAAAACAAAGATGGTAAAAACTTTCCCCTTTGGATGACCTGATAAATCACCTGGATTAATTATTTAACCAAAAACATCAGAAGTTGTATGACAGCGGGATTATGTAGCCACCGGACAGATGCTTAAATTACTACTAGACATACTACATTGATTATCTACATTAATTTAATGAAATTTTAAGTAAATACAATTTCTTCAAAAAATGTGGAAGAACTTTTGCATCAACCCAATATATTTAGTGATAATGAATCAAGCAGAGGATACCGTGCTCGAGCTTACCTTTTGTAATCGATTTATCGTGGTCTCGATATTTCCCACTTGGCGATGAAACGATTCTATATTTTCGGCTAAAGTTCCGATTTGTTTGCGCCTGTTTTCATATTCTTCTAGTTCGCCGTCATCTGCTGTGTTCAAGCAGGCTATTTTCGAATTCAAGTTTTCATTTCGAGTGTTTAATTCTTCTAGGTCACCTAAATATTAAAATATCAATAACGATATGTAATAAACTGCACATATCTCATTAATTTGAAAACAAGTGACACTGCATTTTGAACCACGATTCGCCAAATCAGGAGATCTTTCGGTCTAAATATAAAGGAATGCAGGATTTAGAGAACTTACTTGGTAATTGATCATATGTTTCTTTAAACTCGTTAAAACCGGTGTCGGCGGGCGTGAAACCGTTTGATAAACCTTTCGCTTTGTGTAGTTGGGATTTTGCTTCCTGCATAGTGGCATTGTATTTGTCAAGGACTACGTTAAATGTGTTTTCGGCATCTTTTAGCTGTCTAAAAAAAAACAGCGAAATACCTGTTACTAAAACGAAATGTCATTTTGCTTAATGTCATTTTGTATTAATTAGTTTTCCTTAAAAAATTAAGAAAAATATCAATAGCAGTTTCTATTTGACAGACGAGAAAATTTTACTTTAGCATTAAGACACTAAAAAGCTTTCAGCCTAGAGGCTCTTTGATCAAAGACGTAAATGGCTATTTATGACATATATCAATTAAATATTAACATGTATAGCATACTAGAGCGATGGAACACATATTTTGAAACGCTGTTAAACAGAACCACCAGAGAAGATGAAAATAGTACATTAAAGGAGCATTTCAGCCACTAGCTGAAGTATCATCGTTGCAAGAGGTGGAAGAAAGTTTAACGATATTTAAAAGTAATAAAGCTCAGGGTAGATAATAAAGTAATAAAGTTCAAGCCTGATTTAAAAGAATTGGGATACAGTGAAATGCGAAAATTATCGTGGCATATCACTGCTTTGCATAACTAATAAAGTTGTAACAAACATAATAAGGCAAATAATAGTACCAGATATTGAGGAAGGGATGGGCGAATATCAGGTAAAGTTTGGAAGGGGATACTCAACAATATAGCCTGTACAAAACTAAAACCATTGCACGTCATCGATGACGCTATTGAAGAACAGCAAAAATACCACTATATGAATTAAATAATAAAATAATCAAATTGATTCGATTCTGGATTCGTTTGTTATTGACAAAGTTAGAGGTTATCCCATTTGTACCTGAACGTTTACTTTCATTTTTTACCTTACGATCGAAAACAGTTGTTCTAAGAACTACCACAGTGTTATAATTGTCAAAGTCGCGCCTGTAAAATGCCATATTATTTAAGTAGTCGTTATCAAGAGTTTGTAGCATCTCTGATACATTATTTTGAACAAGGACGAGCCAATAATGGTCCATCATTACCCTTTGCGGCTGTTAGAGAGATATGTTAAGTTAATTGCTAATTACTGGATATGTTTAGTTTCCATATATATATTTCATATATATTACAGAAAATAGAATAATTGTTTTTAGCGTGTTGCAGCAGTCTTAAGGTTGAGTATGTCCACTGTTAGTACTCACTAAAGTGAAAAACAATGAAGTTTTAAAAATTATTTAGAAAGCGTAGTTTTACTAAAAGGTTTACCAATATTGCAACTTTGGATATAAGTTCTACTCGTGACACCATTTATACCATGTATGAACACAGTAAGTATTCATAACCTAAGAATTGCAGAAAAAAAAATTAACTGAGGTAGCGGGATACTTGAAGGAAATTCAATTTAAATAAATAAGCAATATAATTTTAAATATAATGGAAATTTTTAGATATTAATCTTTGCTTATTTAATTGCAGAAAAGTCTGTTCTTAAATCGATAAGTAGTTTATACGTACTCTCAGTTTTTTTTACTCTCAGTTTCATTTTCATTTTCAGAACAGCATTGTAACTTTCAATTCCTTACACAAGCAATTAAAAGAGAAACAACAGTTTGATGGATGCCGTATGTCATTGTGCAATGTATTTGAAAGAAATAGGTTTTAAATGGAAAAAAAGATGATCCACAATGAGGGCTTCTGGAGCTTTTCAATGTTGCGCTAATATGAAGGAAAGAAAAATAGCTTCGATCAAGAAAAAAGAAGCAAGTTTACAGAAAATGAAATAATGAAATGGTATGACAGAGAGCATATACTTGATTGAAAATAAATGATTATATTAATGAAAATATAAGTGCATGCAGATATTTCATTGTTTTTTCTATTTTATACTTGCATATTATAGATTAATAAATGTCACTGGTAATTATATAATCTTTTAATTAATAAACGTCCATGGTTTTTGAACGAAGTATTTTACATATATTGAATCTATCTTGATGTACTAAATGGACGACACTTACAAGACTTTCACCATTTATTATAATTTTGTTTGTTACTTTAGATTTTTTAAATTGTTATTAAAGTTAAATTGTAAGAATGATTCGCTAAAGTACTAACAGGGTAGCCGAAATGTTGATCACGTGCTTAATAACGTGCAACGGTTTTAATTTTCTATGAGCTATAGATCCGTTGTTCATAATGAAGAAAACAATATATTTTGATGCACCTGTATCTCAGTTATTTATGGACTTCAGACAGGCGTACAACCGCGTACAAGGAGAATACATTCCCGCGTACATGGTAATATTAGCTAAGCCCACTGTATTAATTTGGATGATGATGCTTCACTCTAAGTAGTAATAGTAAAATCCAATCCAATAGTAAAATTCAAAATAGTTTACCAACCCACCATGCTAAAATTTGAGATTCGAGGTTTGCAACAGGGGGATGGATTCCAACATCAGTTCTGCTTAAGACAGCATTGAATAAAGTCATCAGCGGAACAGAGACGTAAATCGAACAGTAATAAATAAATAAATAATACAGATAGTAGAATATGCAGATGACCCAAATATACTAACACAAACCAGCTTAGAAATAAATCTAGAAAAAAAAGCAAATGTGATGGAAAAGAGAACTAATCCAAGAAGATAACACAACTGAACCTAGCATTGAAGCTGTGAAGGAATTTACGTATTTGAAAAGCAAACTAGACGAAAAGAACATCAAGGATGTTAGAAATGGTATTATGAAGGGTAATAAAAATCTTGCTTGCTGCAGTCTGTCATAAGACCTAAACTTATACAACGGAACATAAATGCCAAGATCTATATAACACTCATTCAGCCAGTAGTCACTTATGGCTGCAATACGTGAACGCTCACAAAGAAAATAGAAGAGATGCTTGCAGTATTTGAAGGAAAACTACTCAGAAGAATTGTTGAAGCGGTGAGCGATAATGGAAATTGGAGAATTAGGTATAACTTCAAACTCAAGTAATTACCATATACCAAGATCTGAATATTGTAAACTATGTGAGGGTTCAGTGAGTTAGATGGAATGGATGGCACGGAAAAGTGACATAAATGCCAGCTGTATACGAAGGATAATCATAATGGGATTCTTTGTCCCATAGCAGGTAACAGAGAGAAAGGTGGACAAGACACGGTGGCAGGGCAAAAGAAGTACATAACGTCAAAAAGTGGCAAGGGGCTGCTGGAGATCGATTCGGTTGGAGGCAAATGTTGAAAGAGGTCAAGTTTCACTGACCTGTTGTAGAACCCCGGGAAACAGGGGGTTAAAAGGGTGGAAAAACAACGTTATTTTTCAATGTAAACCACCTAGAAGATTAATATATTTGATGTAACAAGAGCGGTTGTCAGAGTGGAAATAATCAGTGTATATATTTTACATCTATATCCGAAGTCCGAACTATCCGAATTTTTTCTCAATTTATGTATTTATTTATTCTCATTTTAGAGAAGAGTCATAATTCCCACCCAATATAATCAATATCGATAATCACGCCGTTTGCGAGATATTCGTGTTCGAATATTCTATTGCACATCTTGTCGATGGCTGAAAAATATGCAATTCACCAAGTGTGCCTTCTTCACCAACTGTCATTGTTTTCTATCTCTCCTATTAAACGTAGGTGGAAACAAGTTTTTCCAATCTTGAGTTGGTATTAAATAATTTGCAAAAGATGCCCAGACTAGGGACTATCAACAGTTGCTCTATGACGGATAAATTATTGGATGCCGTGTATATCATAGTAGGTGCGTTTGTTTGTCATCGTGTAACTTCTGAACGACTTGACCGATTGAGGTCATATTCCCACAATATATTTGTTTTGTTCAGATGATGGTTCATAGCGATGTTAGGATGCGATAGGTGGCGCTGTAGTCAAGTTACTAAGAAATTCTATATTTATAAAACGAAATGATTCATAATTACACAATATGACATATGAACGTCAATTTTGTGTTATTGCGTTAATAAACTCAACATTTTCATTATTTATTGCAAAAAAAAAGGAATTTACTATCAATTATTAGAAAATAGGAGTAAAAAAAAGTAAAAAAAGGGCAGAACAACGTCTGCCGGGCCAGCGAATATCATATATTTTACATATACCTTGAAAAAAAAAAACAAGTTAAATTTGGAAAAAATGTGCAAAATGATTTATTCAAAGTATGCGCCATCACCAGTTGCATATTTTCCCCATTTCTCGGGCAATTGGTGAATGCTGTGTGCAGTGGGACGTTGTCGTGCTGCAAAATTACTTTTTCGTGTGTTGTAGCCCATTATGGTCGCTTTTCGATTAATGCATGGTTCAAATTGATAACCATTTGACGGTAGTAAACTGTTTCACCTAGTTTCAGAAGCTCATCATACACGACATCATTCCGATCCACCAAATGCACAGCATTGTCTTCTTTCCAAACCGATTCGCTTTTGCGATGGATGTTGAGGGTTGTCTTGGGACGACCTATGATTTTCTGCGTTTTGGGTTCTCGAAATATATTCATTTTTCGTCTGCATTTACGATCCAATGCAAAAAAGTATTTCTTTCATACCGAAAAAAAAATTTATGTCGTTCAGGTTATGTGGTACCCATTTTCCTGCCTTCTGGACCTTTCCCATGGCATGCAGACGGTCACAAATGGTTCGCCGACCAACATTTAAATTCTCTGCTATTTGTAGTTGGTTTGGCATCTTCAGTTTTTTTTCGGTTAACCTGGGCGTTCTTTGTATTTCAAGCTGAAATCACCACTTTTGAATTATCTAAACCAAAGCCTACAAATATTTTGCGTTGGGACATTGTCACCGGAAATTTCCACAAGTATACGGCGGCTTTCACTCGTGTATTCATTTTGACTGAACAGGAAAAACAGTATATGCCGCAAAGGCTCTTTATTTGAATAGAAACTCGACATGTTTACCACAAGAAAAAAATCTGACGCTAACTCGAAATCATTTAAACATCAATTGCGTTTTGAAAGGTTCTATCGTTGCAACGAAATGACATAAAAGATTAGACTGTGAACGACATAAGAAATTAGACTGTGTGTTGTTTCCAGCGCCTTCTCTTAAAAAAATTAAAAATCATTAAACCGCCATATCTGATAAGAAATGCTCCAACGTAATTTGTGACAACTATAGAAAATTGCCTTATTGGTCATGCTATTAAAATCATGTATATAATACAAGAACAACTGAAATCTTAACTGTTCCCATAAATCCCTTAGGAACAGTGTAGTTTGCACCAGGTAGAGGAACAAGATACTCATAAATATAAGACCGGTTAATAAGGAATCCTATGAATATAATGTGTTTGCTTTCTAGATTATTTAAAAACATATCGTGCCATGAAATGAATCATATTTGTATTGTATTACCAGAAATTGCAGCAACGATCCCGTTGCTGCAATTGTTATGACGAAAATAAGGTATTCACCTTATTTTCCTTATAAATACCAATGCTTTTGTCAAAGTCGATGTCCACCGATTTCAAAATAGGAAAAGGAGCCTGTCAAGGCTGCGTTCTTTCTCCTATACTAATTAATGTTTATGAAGGATGGATAATTAGAAAGGCACTAGACCACCAGGCTCGGTGGAGTCCGGCTAGTCGAAGACACCACCATAACAGCATGGTACAACGAGGAGATGGAGTTATTTCTCAGGTGGATTTAAAAATTTTAGTCTATAAGCAAAAACTGAAGAGAATGAAATACTAACACTGAACACGAGTGAAATCTGATAGAGTTAGTTTTGCAGAGTCACGCGTCAATTTTTTTTACATACAATATTCCCATTAAAACAGTTTTTATACCAAACATGTGAAGGCACGTGTATGAAAATTTAACATAAATAACCCACCGTTTAACACAAATATATATATATAAAGCTATTACCTCTTAGTATCGCCTGAACGATTTTCCACATGTTCAATTTGTTGCCTAACCCATTCTAATTTCAACGAATTTAAATCACTCTCCTTTATTAATTCTTTAAAGTCCCTCAATTGGGTTCTCAAGGTTTCTTGGAGCAATCGCATGCCGCCGATCAAATTTTCTCGTTTCTTCCGACCCTCTTCCCTGATCGCATTCGGATTTTTGTTATTGTTTTTCATGGCGTTAATATTCTGCTGTGTCACAGAAATCGCCTTTTCAATAGTCTGTAAATAAGTA
Source organism: Cosmopolites sordidus (assembly GCA_031761425.1). NCBI lineage: Eukaryota > Metazoa > Arthropoda > Insecta > Coleoptera > Curculionidae > Cosmopolites > Cosmopolites sordidus. Next base: position 160,702 of record JARFXV010001620.1, read on the forward strand.
GAAAAATATTTGCAACTGGATTATAAAAATATAGAATCGAATAAGACCTACATCGGCCTGCTGTTTTTGCTTCTGTATCTCGGCTAGTTTTTCTCTGAAAACATCGATTTTTTCTTGTACTTTGGTGATTTGTGCATCCACATTTTGTATTTGGGCATGAAACTCCTTTATTTGGTTTTCGCTTTCATTACAACGCCCTGAAATATTAAGTTCCTTTAGAAAATAGAATTGCAGTATAGCTTAGAATGAAATAAAAGATGTTACTTATTTATAATTTTAATTATTTTATCTTGATTCAAATAGACTCATTGGGAACTAGTACAAGTCTGAAATAATATTGTTGTTTTAAACCAGACAATAAGACACACCAGTGACTCTTTGGTAATGTAATGAAAGTTCCATATAGAATTTTGTTTCTTTAAAGTTCCTTTTTATATGAACATACATTTTGTCAAAAAACTATCGGGAATTAGTCAATAAAACACAAAATGTTTATTATTTATCCACATTTATTATATCGCCTTCAAAGTACGACCCTTCTGAAATAATATACTTATGTCAACGAATAATTCAATTGTCAAAATATTTTTTTAAGCGCATTTTCCGGAATTGACTTCTATCGACTGAAAACAGGTGCCTCGAAGTGGTAATTTGAGTTTAGGAATGAGAAAGAAGTCGGCCGGAGCCATATCAGGTAAATACGGTGTTCGTTAAGTTTTTGGCCAGAAAATTCAGGTCTTTCTGCAGTCGAGTAGCACCGCGTTTCAGGTCTAAACAATCGCTTAATATGGTACGAATTGATTCGTACACAGAAAGATCAGCGGCTATCTATCTCAAACTTAAATGACGATTTTCAGTCACCATTTCTTTCACTTTAGCGATGTTAACTTCAGTTGAAGACATTGGCGGTTAACCAGAACGAGGTAAATCTTCCACCACATCTCGACTGCTTTTGAACGCACTGTACCACTCATATGCACGTGTTTTGATAAAATCAATTCATCGTAAGCCTTCTGCGACATTTTCGGCGACTCAGCACACGAAATTCTATTTGCAATGCAAAATTTCCATGACAAATTCTGTGTTCGATGTTTTTATCCATTGTAAAATCGCAAACGCACTTAAGATGAACTGACAAAATCGAGCACTGTAAACAAACTAAATGACAGATGACGTTCAAACTCCGCGTCAGTATAGAGGACAGTTGTGCCAACTTAGCGATAAAAAGAATTTTGGCAATCCCTTTAAGCGGGCTTTTCAAATGATCAATTCCCGGTACTTTTTTGACAGAATGTATATTTGCTTCGCAAAATTATGACGTTGATAATGGCCATAATGCTTTAATTATCTCGTTAATCTAACTTTGTATGGTATTTGAATGACGTAAATGGTACTTGATGGAAATTCATTTTAAATAAAAGAACTTATGACTTATGTTCAACTTTTCATTATATTCGAAAACTGTAAGATCTGTTAAGGAAGCATTGTTGGAACTGTAATGAGACCTTTTACTATCCAGCGTTTTCTTCAGCCTTGGTGCCACATGATCACCTGTGATTATACAAGCTTTAAAGATGGACCTGACTAATGGACGCTCAAAATTTGGTATTACACCATAAATTGTTGAAAGGCACATAAGATGCTTAAGATGACGTAGAATTTGATTATAGATTTGGCAGTGAAGAAGCTGCCTGGTAACACATGAATGTTATCGTTATTGTGAAAATTGTCAAATAAGGTTTTGGACTGTCGTATTCGTCAGAAAACTACTAAAACTACTACTAACAGAAACGGGCTAGCATGTCAAAAATTTCCAAAAGTAATATTGACTTTAATCAAGGAATAGAGAATTGGTTCGTCATTGGTTCAAATGAATCGATGTGGTAGTGGATTATGTTGAAAAATAAATCGTAATTTTAATTCAGCGAACATTTCAACGCAGCCCCGTAATTTCATTCTTTACCTCGAAGATTTTCCAACATCACAAAATCTAATGCTAAGGAAAAGCCACCGTCGGTTTTGATTTCACTTTGTCTGGTGATTTTTTCTCGTGTATATTTTGAGTAACTTATTGCAAATCTAAAAAAATAAAGGATAATTGGGATTATAAATGAATTAAGGAAAAAATCTGGAAAATTACCTGAACTTGTCGCTGAAAAAAACGACAAGTTTATTGGGAACCTGCTCATAATTGGAATTGGTGGTGGCGTCACCAATGGGAATATTGTGGAGCTTATACGTCTGGCATAAATAGTTCATTATAGGATCTGGTGCGGAAAAAAGCATATTCATATAAGTGTAAAAACCGTATTTTCGTAATTGTTCTAAAGGTATCGCAGGTTGATGTTTGATGCTTCCATCTGAACCTAAGAGAAGTCAATTAATATATATATGTATATATATATATATATATATATATATATATATATATATATATATATATATATATATATATATATATATATATATATATATACACACTGCTGCTAAACAGTTAAAACTGATATAATAAAATCTTCAAATCTTCGAGTACATAGAATTGTTTATATAACAAAGTTGCAAAAGTTTGAAAGAAAACATTTTTATTTAAACTAATCTGGACCGTTTGTTTTTCCGGATTTCTTTCTGTGCCATCTCCATCAGCGGGAGTTGGCAATTCTCTTATCCTTAGCAATGAGAAATATTCAATGCTCATATTTGTCCAGTTCAGTATATACATATACTCAGTATCAAAATATTAGACACCATAGAAATTTCAGAAAATTTAAAAATAATCAGGTTTTATTATTCTTTTATAGTGTTTGTTTATTTATCTTAATAAAAATCAGTTAAAATATTGGAAAAGGGAAAGTTTAGTTGACTTTGATTAGAATATAAAACAATTATTTGTAAATACCTACTTTTTTGACAGATTTTGTAATCATCTAGTTTCAGTTCAAACTTGTTAATTAGTTTAATCTTGGGGATTTATATAGACAAAAATAAATAAAACGTCTGATTCATTATAGAAAAAAATGTTTTTCTGAAGAGGAAATACGATTAATTTTTCATTACATGCACACGAGATGAGTTATAGGGATGTAGGAGGTCGATTAAAACGAAATTTTTCATCGGTTGCTGCGTTGATGTAAAATGGTCGGTTCAGCGAGACTTACAGAACTCATCGTTTAACGGGAAGACCATCTACTCTGTCAACAAGTGTAAAAAAAGACGCATGCGGAGAACTCCATCGAATTCCTGTAAGACCATAAGAGCAATTGCTTGGGAAGCTCAAATGCAAACAATTAAGAATGCTCAAACGTAATTAAAGAAGCCTGAAAATATTGTAAAGAAAAAAATTGAAAAGAAAACCACCATTAAATACTCGCCACGAATTAGCTCGAATGGCTCTCGCTGAGACGGCCAAGTTATGGACCCAGCAGTGAAAGGACATACTTTTTTTCCGGAAATAATCAATTTGGATGGGCTTGATAGTTTTTTCTTTAGTTTTATGATCTCAGGGGAGCAGAAAATAATTATCGAAACGGCAAATGAGAGGAGATAGTGTCATGGTTAGGTCGAGTATTGGCCACAAAAAGTTAATTTGGTGTTTCTCACCGAGAAAATTTTCAAGAATATAGAAATTTATCAGAATAACAAAAGTTATATTTTAACATGAGTGAAGTTTCGCAAATGTCTCAATAAGATAACGCCTCCATTAATTCGGCAAAAATTATAACATATTGTTTCGAACAAAATAATATTTCAATACTGGAATAGCCCGCTGTCCCTCCAGATTTGAATATCATTGAAAATGTCTGGGGGATGTTTTGAAATGAGTTTACAGTGGATCAAGACAATTTACAAATATGGAAGATTTGAAAAGTGCTATTCAGGGTTCAGTGGAAAAAATTCCACAACAAACAATAAAACAGTTTTATTATTCATTACCAAAAATATTTTTTTGATTTAATAAAAGTTGATGGAACAACCACAAATAAAAAAAATGTTTGTTTATATTTTCCTCTTGTTAACATTCCTCTTTCATATAAAACTTCCTATAAAAATTACCACAAATAATAAAAATGTTTGTTTATGTTTTCTCCTTGCTAACTTTCCTTTTTTCTATAAAACTGAGGGCTAAAACTAAATCCATTAAAAAATTAAAATAAGCTTTTCTTTCTTGAGAAACGTCTTTAGTTCAACACAAGTTTTAAGTTGGATAAGTATGCCACAGAAACGTTTAAAACGATGCAGACTGTTCGTACGGTAGTGAAACAACCAGCCGTAAGAACGTTTTTAAGGAGTTTTCTAGATTTCGTAATGAGCATTTAACATCATCTATGGGCAGGTTCACCAACAACAGCTCAAACTAACGAAAACGTTTAAAGTCCTCGAAATGATCGTTATTTGTTAACAGGTTTAATCAAAAAGTTCATGTGGAACATAATTCTACAAGTTCGACACGAATATTGGCAACGAGGGACATGACCTTTATAAACCTCAGGCCAAAAGTTTAAGATCATTACATTAGCATTTTTTCATGTGGTCTACAACGAACAAATATCCGACGATTTCATCCGAAGACTTGGAATTTGGATTCACCGGTCCACAGAACATTTTCCCACTCCCGATGGTCCACTCTTGACATATAGTCAGGTCATTCAAATCATTTATTTTAATTTTGTTGCCGGAACAATGGTTTAAATACTGTAACTCTGCCTATTAGATGACGTATTCTCTTAGACGTCTTATCACAGTCGTTAAAGATACCGGTTTCCTCGTTACTTTATTAATATTAGGTTTTATTTGTGGTGCAGTCAATCTACTGTTTCTTTTGCTTTGTAATATAATGAGCTTATCTTACTGTTTAGCAGTTACACTAGTCCTACCTATTCATGTCCCAGCTAGTTTTTTGGAGCTTGTTATTTTTAACTAGGATGCAATTTTTCTTTGGGATTTGCCTACCCTAAACAATGTCAGAATAGCTGAGCGGATTTTGACGTTTATTTGCTTCCTACATGTTCGCCATGTTTAAAACAATTTATTTTTTACAAAAACATTGAATGTGTTGAAATTAAACACAAAATTTTGTTTTAAAGAAATCTTCTTTTCACCAAGAATAATACGGTCAACTGATTCTAAATAATGTTTTAAACAAACTGAAAAGATGATTTGTAAACATGGGATTAATTGACATGAATGAATCAAATCAATTAATGAATAATGAGAATTGAATAATAAATAAACATTACATATAAATATACATTTTTCCCACCTGTCTGACAATTTGTGTAAAAAGGGAAACACTGATCAGCAAGTCCGTGTCCCTTCGATGCAAATCGGACGGAGCCAAGTCTGGTGAGTAAGCCATGTGAAAGTATTTCCCAACTAAACGCCTAAATCGTTTTCTTGACCAGTATTGCTGTGTGATGGTGCATTACCATGAAGTAAAATCACTTTGTGTTGCCTTTTTTGATATTCTGGTCATTTCTCACGCAAAGCTTGATTCAAGTCGATCATTTGTTGTCGGTAGTGTTCAGTATTAAAGGTTTCGCTAGGTTTTAGCAGTTCATAATAGATCATATCCTTCTGATCCCACCAAACGTAGAGCATCTTCCGACTATAGCGTCCATAATCGATGTCGATGATTCACCTGGAGTTATCTCTGATCTTTTACGCTTAGAATTCTTAAAATATATCCACTTTTCATCGCCAGTCAAAATTTGATGGAGAAATAACTTTCATTTTGTACTTGGCGAACAGCATTTCGCAAGTGGTTTTTCGGTTTTCCTGCAGTCTTTAATTCAGTTCATGTGGAACCCATTTTCTAATCTTCTGAATCTTTCCCATCGCTTTCAAACGTATAGGAACGGCTTCTCGTATCACATTTAATTAATACGCGAGTTGTTGCGTTTGAGCATCCTCATCCAACAATTCTTGCAATTCGCTGTCTTCAACTTTTTCGGTGGTCTTCCATGTTCTTCGTTTCTCACATCAAAATCGCCACTTTTGAATTCTTTAAACCATTCAAAGCACTATGATTTACTAAGAGCATGCTCACCGTAAGCTTCGATCAGCATTCGCTGCGATTCTGTAGCAGTTTTCTTCAAATTGTAACACAATGTGTCCGCAAATAGTAGTTTTCAACTCCGAAAATAGTAGTGGCAAATTCTGGTTTCATATTTATAGACCTGGTACTAACTTGAATAAACTATAACCGATATAACTTAGAAAAAATATTTATAATTTGGTAATTAAAAGAAATTTTGGGACGATTTAAGGAAATACGAGCCATACTTATGAGGCAAAATAATGATGATTTTTTGTGTTCCTAAAAACAAATAAAATTCGTAATATCCTTCCTAAAATAGTTACATAAATCAACAATTTTTATTTATAATACTAAAACAAACTTTAGAATTATTAATAAATTATTATTTATTTATTTATAAAAAGTAACAAATTGACTTCGTTATTATTAACACGTGGTTCGATAAAAAAAATGCAGCGCATTTGTGTAAAGCTCATTTATGTAAATATATATATATATATATATATATATATATATATATATATATATATATATATATATATATATATATATATATAGATAATGTTTCTAAATCATTCCGGGTGTCGATCCGTTAATCCTATGAAGAGTCACGACGTTTCGCCAAAATCGCATTTGGCATTTTCAAGTGTTATCCGCTTTGGCTGAAGAGTCCAACTGACGTGCACGGGTCGTTGTGTTCGCTTTTATAGCCGGCCGGCCACAAAAGCGACTGCGCAGATTATATCGGGGTAGTTCGGGAGTCCTGTCGGGCGTCCGTTTATTGATTTTTCTACCTCGCGGCCACGTTGCCACGTTTTTTCTTTTTTTTAGAAGGGATTTCCATACTTTTGGAATGTTGCGAGCGTCGTTTCGCGTATTCAGCTCACCTCGTTCTTCTATTTCAAGGACTTCTCTGATTGTTCGGACCTTGTAGTTTTCAATATTCGCTATTTCTTTGGCTCCTTCAAAAATGATTTATATTCTGTATGTAGATGGTGCTGGAACAGAGCGGAAGTGGTTTGTTTGTTTTTTATGTCATTTTTTATGTTCTTGTATTCTGGCCGATATTCGTCTGTTTGTTTATCCTATATATGCTCTGTTGCAGTCGGAACAAGATATACTATAAACCGCATTTCAGGAGTACAACACTAAAAAATCCCCAGAAAGTCAACAGCTTTTTGACGTGACTAGAAAACAGACCGCAAAGGTTATCAGACAAACTAAGAGGAAGCACATGAAGGAACAACTAGACTCTATAGAGGAGAATTTCCGCAATTATAACACGAGAGACTTTGTTAGGACTTTCAAATAGAAATCCGCAAGAGAAATCCGTGCATACACATCACAAAATATTTGCTTCAGAAAGCGGAATGGCAGATTAGAGCTAACCAATCAGGAGAATTGTCAGGAGCTGGCATACTATTTCTCTGATCTCAGAATCACCACCACCACCAACTCAGGAAGAAATCCACAGGCACATACGCAAACTAATGAATAATAGGACATCCGGTGAACATGATATCACAGCGGAACTATTCAAAAACCTCGGACCAAATTCACTGCAGGAACTTACGTCAAATTATTTTTTCCTGTGGTATTTTACAGCGTGAGGCCTCGCGTTATCGTGTTGAAGGATCCTTTTTTTGTTATTGGCCAAAACAGATCGTTTTTTGAGCTCTTGCTTCATTCGCTCGAATTGTTTACAATATACTGCTGCTGTACCTGTCTGACCAGGTTTAAGCAATTCATAGTGTATGATTCCAGAAAAATCCCACCACACACAAACAAGGACCTTCTTTATTGTTAGTGATTGTCGAGGTGTCGGAATAGGTGCTTCTCCGGAAGCAAACCATGGTCTTTTTGACAATTCGTCGCAAAAACGGATCGGCTTTATACCGAGACAAAAGAAACGCGCAGATGGTACGCTGTTGATCGAGCGCCGTCTCCGTCAACTCATGATGAACCCAAATTACTTGCCTGTACAATTTTCCTTTGCAACGAAAATGATCCTGAACTGTAGATCATGGACAGCCCATCTTCCGTGATAATTCCTCAATTGTTTAACGAAGATCTGAATCCACCATCGCCTTCAGGATATCATCATCTAATTTTTGGGGTCGACCTTTTGGTGCAGCATCTTTGAGATTCGAATTTCCATTTTTAAACTTTTTAAACCATCTATGACACTTGTTTAGTTTCAGAACATCCCCGTAAGTATCAGTAATTTTTTCACTGCTTCGTTTGCCTTCATTCCTTCATCGAACAAAAATAGCATACAATGATGTAAGTGTGCTTCTTCTATTGTTGACCTTGACATCTTTGCTCCTTGGTAGAACAAAAACTTTTTAACCAACAAATAAAATTTACTACCAAGAAACGTAACTACAAAACTTCCGGGTTAACGGGGCCGTGTCTCGGCACAAACTGACTGTTAATGTTCGGAAAGGCTTCCGCGGTTGGTAATATTAGAGTTACTAGGTTCTCGGGTAGAACCGCGTTTTAGATTTGTAAAATCTGGACGTTTCGGTTTCCACTTTGAAGCCATTTTCAAGAGAATCTATTTGATTTACTTCGAGGTTTCAATCTGCCTACTCCCCAGAGTTCCGATATATTCCTACAAATCCCGCATAATTCGTGAAGCAATCGAAAACGTCCATACTGCTTAAACAAGAGGGACAACGGTCTTAGAGTTCCAAATACATGGAAACCGCTTATTTCCAAATTGCCCATCCGAAACCCTTCCAGTCAAACGTCCACCTCCCGTCTCACCCCCACCCCTCAACCGAGCACCCCACCTACAACCTCACCTATTAATACAGATTGATTTACTGTATTAATACAGTAAATCAACTAGATTCTCTTGAAAATGGCTTCAAAGTGGCAGCCGAAACGTCGAAATCTAAAACGCTGTTCTATCCAAGAACCTAGTAATTTTAATATATATATATATATATATATATATATATATATATATATATATATATATATATATATATATATATATATATATATATATATATATATATATATATATATATAGCTGTTTGCGCGACGTTGCCAGACTTTTTGATCGAGTGTTTGGTTATTAATAATCGAAAGTTGAAAAAAAGTTTGACATTAATTATTTAAATAATATCGGTAACTCTATATTATTCATATATATTAATATTCTGCAAATATAACACTTCATCATCTGATGTTTTTTATTGTATAATGTTGGAAGATTAATAGTGAAAAAATATAAAAATCTTTGGCGGAAATCATTTTACCATAACAGACTGTGTATAAGAACCGTTGAAAATATAATTTTTCTAAAAAATTAGACGGTAAACAATTTTCAAATTATGAGCATAGTTCAATTACATATCCTTTGTCATAATTACCGAATTTCAAGTCTTAGATTTGGAAACTTGTTTTTCCCATAGATTAGCTTGTACTTCCTTAAAGGTGGTTTTAAACTTTTGGACGCTAGTGTATATCTCAATGCACCGGCACACAAAAGTATGACTGTAAACAATTTCTCTAATTACAAAATATTACGATAGTGGACCAACTCTCAATTTAATTCCGTATAATTTAAAACCAGCGATGATATGAAAGCCTTTTAACGCGATTTCAAGAGTAGTTTCGAAGGCGATGCCTGAAAATAATAAGTGATAATAATGCTTCTAGCATTGTATTGATTCAGGCTAGTTATGTTTAACTATCCCCTATTTCGATCATTTTAACATCACCAGTCAAATTTTGCGAGGTCTTTTGTCAGGGTACAGTAAAGGGGGTTCGAAAAGATAGAAGAATGGCGTTAAATAGTACTTTTTTAACGAGAAATAGCTGAATTTTACTAAACATATTCCGAATTCATGTGTATACCGATTATTTTACTTAATGGCAATTTAGCAACAGCTATTTAACATATTACAAAAACCAAGACTTACTTGAATGCAGGACATTAACGGACAGCTTTTGTTCCTCTCGCAGACACCTAATGAGTACATTCATATCGCTTTTATTTGTACATGTAAAAGCCACTCTGTCTCGGAACGGAATCATGGATTCCACATATTTCGCCTTGCTTTTATCCAAAACGTTCAATTCCAACATTATGGGTTCAAAAATCTCACCTACAGAAAATGTTAGTGTCAGTAAAAATTCGCACTGTTTATAGCATTAGCTGATATTGCAACGTAATCTCCAAGCGTTTACTACTCCACACGTGTAATTGGGAAAAAAATTGTGTTATTTAAATTTTGTTAAGCATTAAAAAGAGCAGAAAATGAAGAGCATTCTCGACATATTAAGCTTTTATATTTCCGAAAAGGCAAGAATGCTTCACAGACGCAAGGGAAGATAGGTGCTATGTACGGTGAGGTTGTCCTTGACGATTCCACACCCCGTAAGTGGTTCAGAAGGTTTTGCTAAAAATATTTTGATCCTAGCGATACACCAACTTCTGAATGACCGAGACGGGCAACGAAATATGGGAGCTAAATGAAAGTGATCGGCATACAATAAATCGATAGAATGGGGAAATTTTAGAAATCAATCAGTTACTAGTATCAAGGGGATTACGCTAACCTGGAATGGCCGATTAACAAGGCCGAGGTATGGGTGCTGAATGAGTTAACGATGAAAAAATTGATAGACCAAATACTACTACTATTGAACTATACTTCTTTCTATTGAAGCTCAGCCAAATCGATCCATTTTTTTAAGCGAATGACTACAGGTGATGAAAAATGAATTATGTACATTAATGATAAGCGTGAGAGATCATGGTGCTCGCGTGGATGTAGCATTTTGTGGGACTGGAAGGGAATCGTGTAATATGGGCTGTTGTTTGAAAACCAGACCATTAATTCGGAGAAATTCTGCTTACAACTGGGTGAATTAAAACGAGCAATCAACCAGAAGCGACCTGAATTAGCCAACAGAAAGGACATTGCGTTCCATCGAGATAATGCTAGATCACACATATCTTTGGCTACCTGGCAGAAACTTTTACAACTTGTGATTTTGGTTCCACCCATCGAACTCTCCTGACCTTGCGTCCTTCAACTACAATTTATTGTAGTTGATACTTTGTATCGTTGTATTGTTGTTGATTTATTGTAGTTGATATATATATATATATATATATATATATATATATATATATATATATATATATATATATATATACATACATATATATATATATATATATATATATATATATATATATATATATATATATATATATATATATATATATACATATATATATATATATATAGGGTGTTCCAAAACTCAACGTCAGAAGGGTGCCGGGCGAAAGGCCAGGTTATACCAGTTCTGGTAAGAAAAAAATCCATGTCGCCGTGTTAAGTGATAATAGGCATATTTTTGAAAATCCTGAAATTCGACACCCTAGACTATATCTTTAGGTACTGTGATCCACATTTCCCAATTTAATATGCTATTAAACGCATCCACAAATCAAACAATGAAGTTGTTAATTTTGCAAAAAAAGCTTCGAGTCTTGGTTTAAAAAATCGTCAGCAAACTTTTACACTTGATCTTAAAAAAAATGTATTACATTACCTTGGGCAAGTTATTTCAAAAGACCACCTATTAATCAAGATTTCAAAATGGTACAAGTGGCACTTTTCTTTACACAAAAAATATTATTGCTAATTTTTTTTCAAAAGGACCACATTTCAAAAAACTCATACCATGATAAAAAATATTTTTGTGAGCTCAAAAATGGACTTCCCCAGTGTTAAGTAAGTGGACAGATGTGATAGAGTGAGATAGATGGTGACGTTGTTCGACGACGAATTCGAGAGAGACAGATTGACATTCAACTTTAAGATGGCCCATTTAGTGAAGATTTCAAAATGATACAACTGACATTTTTCTTTCCACTGTTAATGGCGTCAACTACTTGGATTTTTTCCAAAAAAAAAATGCAAACTTTGTTAGATGTGCCACTCAGTATCTACAGCGAAATGTTTTAACAGGATGGTTGCCCAGGGCATTATGCTCATCCTGTACAAGACTATTTCAATAGAGAATATCTCGAATTATATATTATATATGACAAAACAAAAGACCTGGAGATGCGAAAGCACGTACATGGGTGAATTTCAAATTGACCATGTTGCCATTTCATACATCAGTTATAAAGAGATTTTGAATGTTCAAATTAGGAAAGAAGCTAACAGACACGGATCCCTACTTGACTAGAATCAAACTTAGCTTAAAACTTCGAAGTCTTATTCAAAATAGACTACTAATCCCAAAGTTCAACCCTACGAAAATAAAACCAACCCTAACAGAAGATCTTGATAAACAACCAGCACAAAACTGACAAGAACTGAAACAAAAAATTATTAAAACAGCCCTAAAGTTGGTCCCTTTACAAAAACGTAGAAACCATCCGTGGTGGGATGAAGTTTGCGAGCAAGCAGTATTAACTCAAAAAAATATGCATTCAAATAGTGAAACAGTCAAAAAACAGAAATAAACTTTGCAGCTCTCGTATGTGTTCTTGTAGCTCATCTGGGTCTTGTGAAAGGAGAACGATATCATCCGCGAATCTAAGATGGCATAGATATGCACCATTGATTATTATTCCCTACAGTTCCCAATCCAGATTACGAAATACCTCTTCAAGGCAGGCTGAGAAAAGAACAGGCGATATTGAGTCACCCTGCCGTACACCACGTTCTACGTTGAATTTAACTTCAAAGTCATCCATGTAAACTGTAGCTGTAGCTTCATCATACATGGATCTTAGTAGGTTCATATAGGCTATGTTTATCCCTTGGTTAAGCAATTCATCCATTATGGCTTGCATTGATTATGAATCAAATACCTTTTCATAGTCAATAAAAGCCAAGCACAGTGACATAGGGTATTCATTGTGCCTTTCTATGGTCTGTTGGACAACGTGGATATGGTCCATTGTAGTGAATTCACTTCTGAATCCTGTATGCTCTCTTGGTTGTGTGTCATTCAGTGTTCTTAATATTCTTTTAGATATTATCTTGGTGAAAACTTTGTACATAACTGATAGGTTTATTGGGCGGTAGTTTTTAAAATCTTCCTGTGCTCCTTTCTTATGAAGAAGAATCACTTCAGCATTTTTCCATAGACTGGGTATTTTTTGATCTTTGAGGCATTTTGAGTACAATTTTGCCAATATTTTATGTAGAGTTTGACCACCAGCCTTCAACATTTCAACCATTACATTGTCCTTTCCTGGGATATTTCCGTTCTTCATGGCTTCTATGGCATATGTCACTTCTTCCAACAGGATATCTGGCATTTGCTCTTCTGTGGGCATTGCTGTCTTCAACTGGTTCTGATTTTTATATAACTTTTAATAAAATTTTCTGATAACCTGTAACATTTCCGTACGCTCCCTACACACTGTGCCATCCTCATGTATTAAGGCAAACATTTGTGTCCTTTTATTTATCAGCTTATGTTTGGCTTTGTTTATTCCTTTGTTTTCTTCTAGTGTTTTTTGCACTAGCTGCATGTTGAACAGACGCGTTTCCTCTCGAATACGTTATCTTATAGTTTTGTAAAGCTCAACGTACTCGACCCTGTCAAAGTGACTGTCTGCATTCTTCATTGTCCTCAGTTTCTTCATTAAATTGATGGTCTAATTGGAGATTTTTGACTGTTTGAAACTTTTTTCTGCTGGTGCTATTGCAGCAGCAGTTTCAACCAAGTTTTCGATGATTTTTTCATACTGATCTGTTATTTGCATCTCTTCTGGATCTTGCAACACAGCAAAGTGGTTCGACAAAGCAATCTCAAAATCGTTACCCCTCTGCAGCAGCTTCTCAGAATTCCCTTTGCCCTTCTTCGATCTTACCATTCCGGGTACGTTCTCTTCGACAGTTTATCTTAACCTTTGCTCGTTCTATTCTATGGTCACTTCCAACATTAAAACGGTTAATGACACTACAACTACAAAATATTGTTTTATCATTTGACATGATGCAGTCAATTTCAAGGGGGGGGGGGGATGTGGGGGGGTCTGTTCGCCTTGGGTTACCCGTCCGAATGGATACTGCTTGATCATAAACGCCCGCGAAGAAGGCCGAAAACACGATGGATGGATGACATCATCAAGTATATTGGACCCGAATGGCAGAGAAAAGATTAGGACCGTGCGAATTGGAAGCATGCTGGGGAGGCCTTCATCCTGCAGTGGATCGATTATGGCTGAACGATGATGATGATGAGATATATATATCCATATTTATATATATATATATATATATATATATATATATATATATATCCATATTATATATATATATATATATATATATATATATATATATATATATATATATATATATATATATATATATATATCCATATTTATATATATATATATATATATATATATATATATATATATATATATATATATATATATATATATATATATATATATATCCATATTTATATATATATATATATATATATATATATATATATATATATATATATATATATATATACGAGGGTTGATCCAAAAGTAAGTTTCCCAAAGAGCTGCAGCAGCGTTGGAAGCTGCTAGGCGAAATTCGACAACACCGCTGTGCACGGCAGATCCCCCACTCCCTTTTCCGCCCGCGAGCGCTGCGCTACGCCGCTCAGTCTTGGCTCAGCAGCCGTTCGCGATGGAGCCTCTTATTGTTGATCCCGCCAGGTGCGAAATTCGATCGGTTATTCGGTTTTTGCATGCGACAGGAATTCCACCTGTGGAAATTCATCGAAAGTTGACACAAGTTTACGGCGACAAGTGTATGTCCGTTCAAATGGTCCGACATTGGTGCAGGGAATTTAGTGACGGACGGAAGGAGGTTCACGACGAAGAGCGGAGTGGAAGACCTGCAGTTTCGGAGTCGATTGTCGAGAAGATCGAACGCGAAATGCTTCAAAACCGGAGAATCACCATCCGTGAACTCGTTGATAGGATTCCTGGGAGTTCTTACGGTACAGTGGAAAGAATTTTGACTGAAAAGTTGGGGTATCACAAGTGTTGCGCTCGATGGGTACCGCGCATGCTGACAGCAGAACACAAGGAGAAACGCCTCGATTGTGCTCGACAGTTTCTTCAAAAGTGTCAAGACGATAAGGAAGAATTTTTGGACTCCATCGTGACCGGTGACGAAACGTGGGTTTTTCATTTCACCCCCGAAACCAAAGAAAAGTCTAAACAGTGGCGTCACTCAGGGTCACCAGTCACAAAGAAGTTCAAGCAAACTCCTTCTGCTGGCAAAATCATGGCCACTGTCTTTTGGGATCGCAAGGGGATACTGCTGATCGAGTTCCTGACACCCGGGACAACAATAAACTCGGACAGGTATTGTGAGACACTCACTAAACTCAGGCGTGCTATCCAGAACCGCAGGAGAGGACGCCTGACAACAGGTGTAACGCTGCTTCACGATAACGCCCGACCTCACACTTCCCGCAAAACCCAGGAACTTTTGGAGCAGTTTGGATGGACTGTCATGCCCCACCCACCTTACAGTCCGGACCTCGCGCCCAGCGACTATCACTTGTTCCCCAAGTTAAAAGAACACCTGAGTGGCAAACGCTTCCGGAACGACGAGGAAGTGAAACAAGAGGTGCAGCGCTTTCTTAAGGGTTTGGCGGCGGAGGTGTACGACATGGGCATACAAAAGTTGGAGCACCGTCTACAAAAATGTGTTGATCGAAATGGCGATTATGTCGAAAAATAGAGGAAAGTTTCATCTTTCCGACGATGTAAATTTTAATGAAAATAAACATAGTTGTCTATTTGAAAAAATGAAGGGAAACTTACTTTTGGATCGACCCTCGTATATATATATATATATATATATATATATATATCCATATTATATATATATATATATATATATATATATATATATATATATATATATATATATATATATATATATATATATATATATATATATATATGTGGAGTTTTTTGACTATAAAGTTTGTATATATAATTTGTATGTATATGTAAAGTATAAAGTTTGAATGCTGAATATCTACCTTTAAATTGATGTCTATTATTTCGAAGCCACATGACTGCGGTATATGCATTTTCGTTAAGTCTTCGCAGCTAAATGAATGAAAATAATTAAATCATATTGTAAATAAAGAGTTTTCTGATAAGAGTGTCAAAATGAGACTAACTCAGTTAAAATGATGCACAATGTAACAAGTGACAAACCGGGAATATTTATTTTACATTGAAGAACAAACAATAACATAATGTTATCAAAATAATGTTGATTAAATGTCTCCCACTGATTGTCTCTTGCTCGGCTTTGTATTTCACTAATATCGCGTGGTATATTTTCAATAGTGGCCTGTACGTTTCTCTAGGCTCAAGAATTGTTCAGGGTTTATTTCTGTAAATCAGGAATTTAACACAACCTCACACAAAATATTCCGTGAGGGGGGGTAAGATCGCATGATGTTGGTGGCCAGCTGACAACCATTTAACGAAATAACGTGTCCAGGAAATTTTTCTTACAGTAAATCGATTGCCTGGTGAGATGTGTGACAGGTCGCGCTGTCTTGTTGAAGGAAAATATTGTTTATAGCTCATTCATGGAAATAATGGTTGTACATCAATCTAGAGAAATCTATTGCCAATTTAAATCCACAAAAAAGAAACAATCATTTATAGTTCGAAGCACTCTTTTTCCTTCGTCCTCTAATCCTATTAGAATAGGATAAAAATACGGTGAGCCGGTGGATCACATTCTGTGTATTCGCTGTCAAGATAAGATTTAGGTTTGTGGTTCTGGACAGTGTTGCCGGCCTAACACAACTTTCTTCGTCGAATCTGTCATTTTCATATTCTGATCGTTTTTGAGTTGTGCCTTCAAACATTTTGAATTATTTTTACAGTCTTTTTTTGCTGTTTTAGCTATTTTCTGGTTTAGTTTCCGTTTTTGTGAGTTCTGTAGTAAAAAATCTGCGATTATAATTGCAAAAAAGCTAAAACGGTTAAGCAGTTGGTGTAAGCAACTTGTCAGGTCACTTGTCAGATCATATAGCTGAAGAGTATGGCCACAAAATGTTACGTATTTCCCCTTATCATTGCATATTCAATCTTATAGAATTGATATGGGGAGTGGCCAAAAATTATTACAATCGTCAGATAGGTCGAGATGGAAGAACGATTGATAACTGTTTGGATATGTGGAAAGAAGATTTATCAGCAGTTACACCAGAGATCTCAATGAACAGCATCAGATATAGTAAAGAAGATACTGAGATGGTCGAATCGCGAGAGTATTTGATAGACTAGAAGTTAATCGCCTAATAATTTACTTAAACAGCGATTCAAATGCTGGAAGTTGTTTTAGTGATAGTGAATAATTAAACTTTGTGTGAACTAAATGAAAAGCCGCTATGTTCACAAGTAGAAGTTTCGAAACAGATTTGTTTTTTAAACTTTTAAAGCAAAAACTCTTCATGTTACTTTTTCATTTATAGTTTTATTGATCATACAAAAGCCAAAGTCTGGGTATTTTGGTGTTCATATGGCAACATTGTGATGTGAGTGTGTCATAGATATTGATGACATACAATCATTATTTCCCTGAATGAGCTATATATCCACATTTATCAGTTCAGGACAAACCTATTCCGATAGCGTTCACAATTAACAGTAATATGATTTCCATCATGGCCTTCAAAAAAATAAGGTCCTATCACTGCTTGAGCCCAAAAAACCGCAGCAAATAATAACATTCTGAGAATGAAAAGGTAACTACTGAATTACTTGAGGATTTTCATCAGCCCACATCCTTCAGTTATGTTTGCTCACAAACCCAATAAGCCGGAAGTGCGCTTCGTCGGAGGAGATTATTTTTCCCCAAAGTGGAGGTCGCCTTTCAACTTCCAATTTCTACGCGGTGTTGAATCGTGTTGGTTTATCTGGTAGAACTGACTATACAGTGTGTGACATTTACATTTCAAACAGTGTTGCCGCTGTTACGTTACAAAGTTCTGACACTCTAATCGGAAAAGAAAACTCCTTATTTTCATGTCCATCAATCTAATTGTACCTGTTCCAGTCGTGCCTGTTTAATGTTCTCAATACGGGCCACTTCATTTTGTAAACCCTCAAGTTTCGCCTTTTCTTCGGAAATGTCCTGTTCTGTATGATCCTTTTTGGCCCTCAATTGCCTCAAGCAACCAGTACATTTTGAAGTTTCGTTTATAACGCTCTGTTTATCGTTCTGGCCTAAATTATATAAAAATAAATATGGAATAAACGAGGGCACTCACAAAAAAGATCTAACTTTGAGCAACTTTTGCAAGAATTGATTTGTGCAACTGTTTCATGTCCTCCAATTTCGAGACGGCCTTTTGAATTTGCGAACTTCTTTGGTCAATCTCTGCCAGTTTCATATTAATTTCATCCTCAATTTCCCTAACCTTTGCATTAATAGCGTCAATATTTTCGTTTGTATGACGAAGGTTGCCTTCTAAATTTCTGAAAAAAAATTTATATATTTATATATATATATATATATATATATATATATATATATATATATATATATATATATATATATATATATATATATATATATACATATATATATATGAACAATGGTTAGTTGCTTGACCCGGAGGAAGCCCCACCCATCTCTTACATTGGAGGGCACATGTTTCGTCTGTTGGTGGTAAGACTCATCAGGGTACCGACATATGCTCTCTCGTCAAGAATAGGGAGTCCCTCTTCACAATCAAACAACCCATATTTTCGCCGACTTCTCGGGGGATGGCTTATACATGGAGTTTTTTGACTTCTTTGGACTGCGTCCAATGGAACAACAGTAGTCAGGAGTTATACACCCCCGACCGTTGGATTCCACAATCTCATGTGGAACGCACAACAACCTGCTTCTCCGCCATAACCTAACCTAACCCATATTTTCGCCGACTTCTCATCGGATGGCTTATAAATGGAGTTTTTTGACTTCAACTTCGTTGCAGCCCAAAGAAGTCAAAAAACTCCATATATATATATATTCTTTGTGGATCAGACCATGGCAATGGTAAAGGGGCTTCAGTAAGTCAATGAAGCTTTGAGGTCTACCGTCTGGAGCGTATACTCCTGGAAACCATGGCGTACAGGTCAAGGTAGAGACCTCGGTCTAACATGATCCAAAATCGGCCAAACCGCACTGGACCAGCGTGGCAGATTACGGTCCAACCCCCCAATATGGCTTTATAATTTCAAACGCGGTCCTCATTCCCCAGAGGCCAACAAGCAACTTCCTACGATATCGGGAAGACCTGCCTCAAAGCAGAGGATGCTAAGAATCACCGGGTTAGATCAGGCTGCTATTGGATTTTGCAACTCTTAATATTCAGGCAATGAAAACGGATGAACGACTGCATGTATAGAATGGTACAAGCAAAGGTTAGGATAGATTGTCGAAGAAAACGTACAAGAATGGTAAGATCGAAGAAGGGTAAAGGGAATTCTGGCAAACTGATTCATAGTGGCAGTGATTCTGAGATTGTTTTGTTGAACCGCTTTGTTGTGTTGCAAGACCCAGAGGAGACGGAAATAACAGACCAGTATGAAAAAATCATCGACAATATGCTAGAAATGACTGCTGTAATAGCAACACCAGAACAACGTTTCAAACAATCAAAAATCTCTAATGGAACCATTGATTTTTTGAAAAACCGGTGTACAATGAAGACGCAGGGAGTCTTTTTGGCAGAGTAGAATACATTGAGGTTTGCAAAACTATAAGCAAATGTAAACGAGTCGATTCAACATGCAGTTAATGCAACGAACACTAGAAGAAAACAAGGCAATAATCAAAGCTAAACGCATGCTGAGAGATAAAAAGACACATGTTTGCCTTAATGTGTGTAGGAGACGTACGGAAATATTGTACGGAACCAGTGAAAGAAAGCAATGCCCACGGAAAAGCAAATGTCAGATATATATACAAAATACAGAAGATTAAAAGAAACCGCTATAATTAATTTAAATAAAAATAACTGTATTGCTATGCCTTCAGTAGATTTAAATTCAATATGGTTCCCGATTCTAAAGAATACAATTAAACACATTTAAATATTTGAATACACAATCAGTACAATAAACAATCACACAGTAAACATTACCTATATATATATATATATATATATATATATATATATATATATATATATATATATATATATATATATATATATATATATATATATATATATATATATATATATATATTCCAGTATACCTCGCCTAAGGTACTGGACGGGTCACGGGTGGTGGATAGTGAAAGTTCGATTAGATATTAATGGACAGCTGCGAATATCCCAAAATAAGCAGCCCCGAACCAAGGCAAAAAGAAAGCTAAATTCACTTATCGTCTGACTTGTATCAAGCGGCTGAGTGGTCAGCGTCTGTTTACCAGTGGTGCGGCTGATATTTAAATTCTGGAACTAACCCCTCCAGTCTTAACCTCTGAACCGTCATGGTTCAAACCTTTAATTCAAAGTACAAGATGAAGCGTTCTAGTATGTACAAAATTACCCCAGGAGGTAGACAATCCTCTGCCAGCTTTGCTGGTACAACCGGACTTTCGGATTCTGGGGCGTCCGGGCTTAAACGCAAAATCTTTCAGAGGGAGTCGGAGACCTCTGGCCAACGTCTGAAACCGAAAATAAAAACTTTCTTTGGAACGCTAAATATCAATTCTCTCCTGCGCCCAGGAAAACTACACGAATTGGGGCGAACATTAAATCAGCAAAAAATCCAAATTTTAGCTTTGCAAGAAACCAGATTGATAGATGATAACACCTTGGAATTCGGCAACTACAGACTTTTTAAAAGTAAAACGGACAAAAGAATACTCAAAAATACACCACATCTCGGTGTTGCTTTCGCTATCTCAAGAAACATTCTATCTCTAAAATTCCCTCTAACCATGTAAAAATCCTATTGGGTGATTTCAACGCCCAACTAGGGAAAGAAAAAAAGTACAGGAAACCAGTCGGCAGTTTTCCCGCTCATAAATGGACTAACCATAATGGTAGAAGATTGGTTGAACTATGTTCGCAGTTTAATCTAAAAATAACGTCAACCCATTTTAAGAAAATAACAAAACAAAAGACCTGGAGGTGCCCAAACACGTACATGGGTGAATTTCAAATTGACCATGTTGCCATTTCGTACCCCAATTATAAAGAGATTTTGAATGTTCAAGTCAGGAAAGGAGCAAATATAGACACGGATCACTACTTGACTAGAATCAAACTTAGCTTAAAACCTCGAAAACTTATTCAAAAGAGGCTGCTAATACCAAAGTTTGACCCAACGAAAATAAAACCAGCCCTAACAGAAGAGCTTGATACACAACCTGCACAGAACTGGCAAGAATTAAAACAAAAAATTATTAAAACAGCCTTAAAGTTGGTCCCTTTACAAAAACGTAGAAAACATCCGTGGTGGGATGAAGTTTGCGAGCAAGCAGTATTAAGCCGAAGTAAAGCATTCAAAGATTGGAACAGTCAAAAAACAGCAATAAACTATAACATCTTTTTAGAAGTAAGAAAAGAAACATCGAAGCTAATTAGACAAACTAAAAGAAAATATGAAAACAATCAACTTAATGAAATAGAAAAAGAATTCCAAAAAAATAACACCTGAAACTTTTACAAAACATTTAAAACTAAATTAACAGGCTATCAACCGCAGAGCCTATGCTTTCAAAAGGAAAACGGACAACTAGCTCTAAATAACTAAGACAATTGCAAAGAACTTGCGAAATATTTTGAACAAATACTAAACTGTCCTGAGCCCTTAAACAAATTACCAACACGAAACCCTAAACAAACAAACCCAGATTCATTACCACCGAATGAAGAGGAAATACTTAGGCAAATCAAGCGGCTTAAAAATTACAAAGCTTCTGGTGAAGATGGAATCACTGCTGAACTTTTGAAATCCGCTGGTCCAGGTACAATCAAGGAAATATCCAAAATTCTACAAGAATTTTGGCGAACCGAACGGATTCCGGAAGACTGGAAAGATGCTCTAATCCATCCACTACATAAGAAAGGAGATAGAACGGATGTAAACAACTATAGAGGAATATCTCTTCACAACGTTTGTTACAAGATTCTATCTCAATGTCTACTAGACAGAGCACAGGGGCAGTTAGAACCGAACATTGGTGAATATCAGGCAGGTTTTCGACCGGGCAGATCCTGCCCTGAACAGATCCTGAATCTAAAGTTAATTCTAAGACATCAAAAACTGTACAATAAAAATCTCGTTTGTACATTTGTGGATTTCAAAAAAACATATGATTCTATTGACCGCGAATCTTTATTCCGAATCTTGAAAGAACAAGGACTAGATCTGAAAACGCTGGCAATTATTAAAGCAACGTTAACTAACACGAGGTCAAAAGTTAAATTCATGGGTGACATCTCAGAACCCTTCGAAATTAAAACTGGTGTGAGACAAGGGGATGGACTCTCGCCACTCTTATTTAACTGTGTTCTAGAAAAAGTAATACAGGAGTGGCGTGAAAAAAAGTCGGCACTGAATATTGACCAGCCCATTAAACTGGGGAGAACCAACATTAAAATTGATTGCCTGGCATTTGCTGATGATCTAGCAATTTTAGCTCAAGATGTATTAACGGCTCAAAAACAGATTGAAATCCTAAAAGAAACAGCAGAAAAGGTAGGACTCCAAATTTCCTTTGAAAAGACATAATACATGACCTGCAACAGACTAAAAACACCATTTCTAAAAACAAAATATGGTAACATCAGACGAGTCTCTTAATTCAAATATTTGGGTGAAATAATCATGGAGAATGGGTTGGAAAAAGCGGGCAATAAGGGTAGATGTCAAAAAATAGAAACGGCATTGAAAGAGGGACATCGAGGACATTGAAAAGAAGGAAAGAAAAATCATAAGAAAAATCCTAGGCCCCAAACAAATAAATAGCACAACATACCGACTTCGAGAAAACCAAGAAATCAAACAATACACAGATATACATAGCGAAATGAGAAAAAGAAGACTTAAGTTTTACGGACACATCAAACGGATGAATCCGAGTAGGCTAACTAGACAAATAGTCGAATTTTATGAAAATAGGAGTAGAGCTAAAGTAGAAATAATTAAATGGATTGCGGCAATTAAAGAGGACCTAAGATCAGCAAATATTACACAAAGTGAAATTCAGGATAGAGGTTGTTTCAGACACAAGGTTAACGTTTGGAAGGTTGGCCAGAGAGAGAAATGTAGGAAGACTGGAACAACTTGGTCTGACGAAAGGAAAAAAGCTCATAGCGAAAGAATGAAATTAGTATGGGCTCAAAGGAAGGCTAACAACAACAAACGCCTCTAATTGTACTTCGCGTGGTCCACCAGAGCCCATACGTGAATAATAATAATAATAATAATAATATATATATATATATATATATATATATATATATATATATATATATATATATATATATATATATATATATATATATATATATATATATATATTTTTTTTATTTTTTTTTAATTTTTTTTTGTAGTATGTCACTGTCATGAAAATTTATTGTCAATGTAAGTATCGTTGACATATACACAAAAATATATTTACTTTCACTCAAGGAGCCACATTAGCTGTGGTGTTTAAGGCCTTACGTTACGGCAGTTAATGTGGAGCGGGTTCGAATCCAGTACTAGGTAAAAACAGTTTTTCTTAAAATTCTTGTGAATGTTTCTAGGTAAGAGTGTAAAATCTGACAAGGAATAACCCCTCAGTCACGCCAGTTCGAGGCTGAGTAAGGCCGGATGCCTTCTGAGAGGTTTTCTACGTTGGTCACTCGCCAGTCGGTAGGCTTCTCGAGATACTTTCGGTTAAGCACAAAACCAAGGGTTGATAGCCTGAGGGGGGTGCTGACCGGGATTTTCGGTAGCTGATGACCGTGGTTCGGAGACCACGTTAAGCTGTAGGTCCAGTCGCTAAATAGCCTTCTCAGTTGCTGATGCGCCTCTAACCCCAAAACTTTACTTTTACTTTCACTCATTAAGTTATATATTACAAATTAATATAATTTATTTTTTAGTTTAGTTTTGAAAATGGGAGGAGAGTACCCTCCGAAACGTTAACGTTAAAAGTTTGTACATTTTTTTTATAACATTTTTATATCTTTAAAATTTTGTTAGGCAAATTTATTACAAAAAAGAATCACTGAGAAATTTGTCTCCGTTTGGTTTTTTGTTTTTACCCAGTGATTCTTTCTTTAAATAAGAACAGGTATTTTTGATATTTTTTGAGTTTTAGATAGTGGCGAAAAACCCAAATAAAGGAGAAAAAAAAAATAAATGTCAGATATGCTGTTGGATGATATAGAACTGATGAAGAATAGAAAATCTCCAGGAAAGATCAGTGTAACAGTTGAACTGTTAAAAGCAGGTGGTCGAACTTTATATAAAATACTGGCAAAATTGTACTCAAAATGTCTCAAACAACAAAAAATACCTAACCTATTGAAAATGCTGAACTGAATCTTCTCCATAAGAAAAGAGCACAGGAAAATTTAAAAAACTACGCCCAATAAGCCTCATATCAGTAACGTACAAAGTTTTCACCAAGATAATATTTAAAAGAATATTAAGAACACTGAATGACGCTCAACCAAGGGAGCAGGCGGGATTCAGTACAATGGATCATACCCCGGTTCTCCAACAGGCCCAATCAACTGCAATTACTTTTGCAGTGCAAAATCATTTATATCAATGTTTTCCACATCGATGGAGAGAGTTTCCTTGACTTCCAGACAAACTGTAAGAGATATTTGAAAAACAGAAATCTTTCATCCGTACTTCCACGTACCTCTGTTCGCCATATAATATATATATATATATATATATATATATATATATATATATATATATATATATATATATATATATATATATATATATATATATATATATATATTTCTGTTTTCTATATATTTCTGAAAGATTTCTGTTTTTCAAATATCTCTCTAAGGCCCCACTACGCTAGCTTTTGAGCATACCTTATACCTGCATCTAAGGTTGTGGGAATAATGTATCGCGTTGCGAATAATGTATCGCGTCCGACTGCTGCGAACATTCACCTTAGGATGGCGCGAGTTGCAATGAGATTGTGACCCGCCATCAATATGGCCAGTTGAGTTGGTCTTGCTCTGTTCGTTTCTATTCAGCTGTCTGCTTGCGTTGGACTCGAGCCCGGCTGTAAGGGCAGAAACCGGTGCTGGAAGGTACTTGTCTTGGCGTGATGGTGGCGGTTGATTTGAGGCGAACAGAGGTACGTGGAAGTACGATTGAAAAATTTCTGTTTTTCATATATATATATATATATATATATATATATATATATATATATATATATATATATATATATATATATATATATATATATATATAAATATATACTATATACATGGCTCTACATTCCATTAGGAATTGTAGCCGCTCGATTCTTTCTCTCTAAAACTCATTTCTTGTGGTGAGTTAGTGAAAAAAAAAAAAATATATATATATATATATATATATATATATATAGAAGGGAAGAGAAGACTTCCCGAAACGTTAACGTTCAAAAGTTTGTATTTATATAAGAAAATTTCCAATTTTTAAAATTTTTGTTCGTTGGGAAAATTTATTTCAGAAAAATAATCACTGAGAATGAGAACCGAGTTATTTTAACCCAGTGATTTTTTTATTTACATAAAAACAGATATTTTTGATACCTTAGAGTTAGATTGTGGCAAAAAATCAAAAAAAAGAAAAAAATAAAATAAGGTACCCTGATTAATTATCGGGAACAACAGATATACATACCTAATTTGCTGCATGACTCTGGAGGCATTCTTTTGTAAAGCAGCAAATCTTTCTTTATAATTAATAATTAACTTCTCCATGGGTTTTAATTCATTCCTGGAAACATATCAATTTTTTTTATAAAATTTTACTAAAAAACAAAAAAATAACCTATATTTATCAAGAACTTCCTGAGCTTTAGATTTATCTGTTTTCAAATTAATGAGTTGAATTCGGCTCTCCTCATATATCATCCAGGCTATTTTTCTATCGATATGAATAATTTTTTCTGAAAGCAACAATTAAAATATTTAAAGCAAAATTTTTATATTTATATATATATATATATATATATATATATATATATATATATATATATATATATATATATATATATATAAACCTACCTTTATACTGAAGCATCTTATTGAAATTTATAACCTTGCCCTCTAGTCTTGAATTTGCATCTTTAGCTTCTTGCAATTTTTGCCCTAGTTTTTTTACTTGATCTGATAAATGTTTGTGATCTTCCCTAGTAGAAACGAGATTATTTTGTTTCTCAATCAAATCCTCCCTGCATAATGCAATCTACAAAAAAACATTGTAGAACAAAGACATTTTTTAATTATAAATGTTAAATGGCCTGAATAAAGAAAATGACGTGGAATAAGAGACTCAATTTAAAAATGTAGCCTTTAAAATTTATTATAGAGTAAGCTAACCTGTGTTTGTTTTAAAAGTTCTCTCTTATTCAATTTAGCAAAGTCAGCAACTCGATCTTGAGGCAAAAATTGACATAAATTATCCACCTACAAAGATAATACCTGCATTCTAAATCCAATGAATAGAATAACTTACTTGAATATTAAGTTGTTTTGTACATTGAATTACTTCTGTCATTAAACATTTACGTCCATTAATTTGCCATGTTGATTTATCATTTTTATCAAAGTGCCTCGTTATTTGAACATATGATTTTTCATGTTCTCCCTGAAGGTAAATATTTATTGTAGCCGATTCGCATTCGTGTTTCACATATTCTGAAATCCTGTTTATATTTTACAATAATGTTTTCTTTAATGTTAGTCACTACCTTGTGCTCCTTCCAACCGTTTTTGGGTTACCGCCGAGACCCAAAATAACAGCAGCCACCATAGTCGATTTACCTGTTCCATTTGGACCCACAATCATATTCAAATTTGGACCGGGGTACATTTGTACATAATCATATGTAACAAAATTCCGGACCTCTATTTTCCTAATGAAACCTGCTTTAAACATTGTTAAAAAATAAGTCAACAAATTTAAATCTTAGTGTTTCACGCTTTGTATTCGTGTTTAATAAATATATATCTCAAATGAGTCTTGTAATAAATTTAAATCTTATTCCTTTCTGCTTCATGTCGGTCTTTAATAGATAATAGATTTTTTAAATCTAACTTATAGGTTAGTTCTTCTTTTCAATGAAATACTCTTCTCATTAAGATTTTGGCAGTATATTTCAATATAATTTGAAGTGTGTTAGAAACTATATTAAAATAATTTTTCCACCATTTATGTTTATCATATATTCGACTCTCTCAAGTATAATGTATATAAAGCTATTGTTGAGAAAATATTTTATTTTGTGTCATATCTGAAATGCAAGAATCTGAAATAAACTCTAAAGGTTAAATAACCAGGCTTACTAGAATTTATTGAACCTCTTTCTTAATAAAAATGTATTTATACAATATGAATATTGTTTGGGGTATTTTAAATAATTTTATTATTGAATAATAATTTGAATGTCTAAAATATAATTCAAACTTTTTTCAATATATAGCGACCTTAAAACTATAAGTCTTTCGAAAACATTATTGTTGAACTATTCCTGAGCTAAATAATGGGATGTGCCTTAAATTTGCGGTATGAAATTGAGAATTTTCCGTGGGACGGACTCAGGAAAGCCGCACATTGTAATCTTGATTGTTTTCAAGATATTCGTAAAAATCTGTTTATTTTCTGTTTTTGTATTTCTGTAGCGTATTTGGGATGCAGATTTTTGCGTTGCGTACGAGTACAAAAGCCAGACAATAAGATACTTTGGTGGGTCGGATAATTAAAACAATAATTAAAAGTGCAAAGCAGATAATTTTGCTAGAAAAAAAAACAGTGCCGGAAATAATTTAAAGTGCTTGGCAGACAACTCATATGCGGGGGTAGGCCAAATGGATAATCCATAGTATTACCCATTCTGCAAAAAGATATCTTTTAGAGCTCTCAAAGGTAACATGATCTGGATCTGGACATCCGTAATTAGTATTCTTTGGAGGTCATAAGGTTATCAAAGAGATCTCTAATGCGCCGGTTACTGTTATCTTTAAGACCTCTTTAAACAGATATCTGAAAGATAATATTTTAGAGAGAGCTTTGTGACTTCTGTTTAAAGACATCATAAGGTTATCAACTCTATGTTAATATTTGGAAGTTCATAATAATTTCAATCAATTATTAGAAAATTTTAATTTATGGTTTATTAAAAAAATATAATTTTTAATGATAACACACATTAAGAACAATACTTTCGAATCGATAAGAAATGTTAAGCCTTGTTTTAAAATTTCTTATCGATTATTTAGCGTGAAGCAAATAACTTATTTTGGATCGGGATCCACATTTTTAGATCGGAAACGATTACCATCAAGCTGGAGCCAATTTTTTATGATGGTTTTAAAAATGGTTAAAAAATGTATTAATACATTTTGTGATATCTCTTCATTCTTACAAAAACAATTATTTTATTATTAGTCACGTATGGGCCCTGGTGAATCACGCGAAGTACTGTTAGAGGCGTTTGTTGTTGTTAGCCTTCCTTACTAATAATACTAATTTCATTCTTTCGCTATGAGCTTTTTTCCTTTCGTTAGATCAAGTTGTTCCAGTCTTCCTACATTTTTCTTTCTGGCCAACCTTCCAAAAGTCAACCTTGGGTCCGAAACAGCCTCTATCCTGAATTTCACTTTGTGTAATATTTGCTGATCATAGGTCCTCTTTAATTGCAGCAATCCATTTAATTATTTCTACTTTAGCTCTACTCCTATTTTCATAAAATTGGATTATTTGTCTAGTTAGCCTACTCGGGTTCATTCGTTTTATGTGTCCTTAAAACTTAAGTCTTCCTTTTCTCATATCGCTATGTATATCTGTGTATTGTTTGATTTCTTGGGTTTCTTGAAGTCGGTATGTTGTGCTATTTATTTGTTTGGGGTCTAAGATTTTTCTTATGATTTTTCTTCCCTTCCTTTCAATGTCCTCAATGTCTTTCTTTCTATTCAAAATGAGCGTTTCTGTCCCATATAAACATTCTGGCTTAATAACTGTATTGTAATGTCTCAGTTTTGTGTTTTTAGATA
This sequence comes from Cosmopolites sordidus, assembly GCA_031761425.1. Lineage (NCBI taxonomy): Eukaryota > Metazoa > Arthropoda > Insecta > Coleoptera > Curculionidae > Cosmopolites > Cosmopolites sordidus. The sequence continues at coordinate 190,028 of JARFXV010001620.1, forward strand.
TGCTCTTTTTCTGTCAATATTTCGTGTAAGTCTCAATACCGTTTCCATTTTTTGACATCTATCCTTATTGGCCGCTTTTTCCAACCCATTTACCATGATTATTTTACCCAAATATTTGAATTGAGAGACTCGTCTGATGTTACCATATTTTGTTTTTAGAAATGGTGTTCTTAGTCTGTTACAGGTCATGTATTATGTCTTTTCAAAGGAAATTTGGAGTCCTACCTTTTCTGCTATTTCTTTTAAGATTTGAATCTGTTTTTATGCCGTTATCTTGAGCCAAAATTGCTAGATTATCAGCAAACTCCAGACAATCAATTTTGATGTTGGTCCTCCCCAGTTTAATGGGCTGGTTAATATTCGGGGCCGACTGTTTTTCACGTCACTCCTGTATTACTTTTTCTAGAATACAGTTAAATAAAAGTGGCGAGAGTCCATCGCCTTGTCTCACTGCAGTTTTAATTTCGAAGGGTTCTGAGATGTCACCTATGAATTTAATTTTTGACCTTGTGTTAGTTAATGTTGCTTTAATAATTGCCAGCGTTTTCAGATCTAGTCCTTATCCTCTCAAGATTTGGAATAAAGATTCGCGGTAAATAGAATCATATGCTTTTTTGAAATCCACAAATGTACAGAGGAGATTTTTATTGTACAATTTTTGACGTCTTAGGATTAACTTTAGATTCAGGAGCAGGATCAGGGCAGTTCAGGGCAGGATCTGCCCGGTCGAAAACCTGCTTGATATTCACCAATTTTAGGTTCTAACTGTCCCTGTGCTCTGTCTAGCAGACATTGTGGTTGTTTACATCCATTCTATATCATTTCTTGTGTAGTGGATGGATTAGAGTATATTTCCAATCTTCCGGAATCCGTTCGGTTCGCCAAACTTCTTGTAGAATTTTGGTTGTTTCCTTGATTTTACCTGGCCCAGCGGATTTCAAAAGTTCAGCAGTGACTCCATCTTCACCTTTGTTATTTTTAATTATTTCATATTTAATTATTTCATCTTCATTCGGTGGTACTGAATTTGGGTTTGTTTGTTTAGGGTTTAGTGTTGATGATCTGTTTAAGGGCCTAGGACAGTTTAGTAGTTATTCAAATTATTTGGCAAGCTTTTTGCAATTGTCTTGGTTATTTAGAGCTAATTGTCCGTTTTCGTTTTGGAAGCAAATACCTTGGGGTTGACAGTCTGTTTTTCATAGTTTCATATTTTCTTTTAGTTTGTCCAATTAGCTTCGATGTTTCTTTACTTACTTCCAAAAAGATGTTATCGGTTATTGCTGTTTTTTGACTGTTCCAATCTTTGAATGCTTTACTTCGGCTTAATACTGCTTGCTCGCAAACTTCATCCCACTACGGATGTTTTCTACGTTTTTGTAAAGGGACCAATTTTAAGGCCGTTATAATAATTTTTTGTTTCAATTCTTGCCAGTTCTGTGCTGGTTGTTTATCAAGCTCTTCTGTTAGGGTTGATTTTATTTTCGTAGGGTCGAACTTTGGTATTAGCAGTCTCTTTTGAATAAGTGTTCGAGTCACCCATGTATTTAGGCACCTCCATATTTTTTGTTTTGTTATTTTCTTCTTAAAATGGGTTGAAATTATTTTTAAATTAAACTGCGAACATAGTTCTACCATTATGGTTAGTCCATTTATGAACGGGAAAACTGCCAACTGTCAAGAAGGGCTTACGTGCAATGACAACTTAAATAGAAGTAAAGTTTGTAAGGTTTGCTGTCAAGGGAAACAATCAGGACTTCCATTTAGAAACAAAGGCAACAGAGCAGAATCCTTGTTGGAGGTGGTACATGCTGATATATGTGGACCAATGGATGAATTTTCTATGGAAGGATCAAGATATTTTCTATTATTTGAAGACGATTATAGTAGAATGGCTTTTGTTTATTTTCTTAAAAGGAAAGATAAAGTCATAGATTTCTTTAAAGAATTTAAAGATATGGTTGAAAATCAATGTAAAAAAAAATAAAAATACTACGAAGTGATAATGGCGGAGAATTTGGTAGCGAACAATTTGAAAGATTTCTTCGAAGATCTGGCATATTGCACTAACCCTTATACTCCATAACAAAATGGGATGCTTGAAAGAATGAACAGGACAATTGTGGAAAAGGCAAGATGTATGATTTTCGATGCAGATTTGTCAAAAAGTTTTTGGGCAGAGGCCGTTTATACTGCAGTCTACTTGCGTAATCCCAGTGTTGCAGCGGGTTTAAATAAGAGTGCACCTTTTACTATATGGAATGGTAAGAAACCAAATGTAAGCCATATACGCATATTTGGAAGTAAAGTAATGGTTCATATTCCAAAAGAAAAGCGTAGAAAATTTGACAAAAAATCCAGAGAGATGATACTTGTTGGATTTGCTGAAAATATAAAAGGTTACCGACACTATGATCCACACACAAAAGACATTATTACAAGCAGAGATGTCATTATAATAGAAAAGGAAAATGAGCAAAAAACTTCAATCATGATCACTGATAATCCTTCAGAGAATAAGAGAATATTGAACCAGTAGGGGAGACATCTATAGACAGCAATGAGCTCATGGATGATGACTCTGAAAGTTACATGGATGATTCTAATGATAGTGTTTTTCTTGTATCAGATGACACAGTAAACCACAGTGTGGGCCCACTAGACGGTCAAAAAGGGAAAGAAAACCGAAGAATTTTGATGACTATGTTACATACATGTGTATTGGTGATATAGATCTAGAAGATGTTATGTCAGACCAGATAGGCTATGTTGGCAGCAAGCAATGGAGGAGGAAATGAGTTAATTAGAAGAAAATCATGCATGGGATCTGGTAGATCATCCAGACAGTGGAACAAGTGGTTCAGTGCAAGTGGGTTTTCAAAAAAAAGTGTGATAGTCAGAATAAAATCAATTATCGTGATCGATTAGTGGCAAAAGGTTTTTCACAAAAGACAGGTATTGATTATGATGAGACTTTTGTGCCAGTGATTAGATTTAGTAGTTTAAGATTGCTTCTGGCTTTGTCATTGAAACTGAACTTGCAAATAACTCACATTGATATTAAGACTGCATTCTTAAATGGACATTTGCAATAAAAAGTTTACATGACACAACCTGAAGGTTTTCTTATTGAAAATAACACAGTTTGTAAATTGAATAAGGCAATTGATGGCTTAAAGCAATCATCGAGGGTGTGGAATCATAAAGTTAACAATAGTTTGTTTGAACTAGGATTTAAAAGATTAAACTTTGAACCATGCCTATATACGAAGAAGGATAACAAGTCCTTGATTGTAGCTTTATATGTAGATGATTTTTTAATTTTTTCTGACAATGTAGAAAATACTAAAACTGTTAAGGATAAATTAAGGTATGTGTTTAAAATCAAAGATTTAGGGGAAGTTAAACATTTCCTGGGAATGAGAATATGTAAAACACATAATTGTATATCATTGAATCAAGAAAATTATATAAATCAAGTTCTTAAAAGATTTAATATGAGAGAATGTAAGTCGGTAAATACTCCCATGGAGAAATTTGATTATGATGAATGTAATTCAAGTGAGAAAGAGGAAATTCATTATATCAAAAGTTAACTGGTAGCTTAATGTATTTCGCTGTATTAACACGACCCGACATTTCTTATTGTGTAAGTTTCTTGAGTCAATACAATAACTGAAGCAATACATTTACTTGGAAATGTGCTACGATACTTGCAAGGTACTAAAAGTCATTGTATGAGATTTACAAGGGATGATTTAGATTTGCAAGGGTATGTAGATGCAGATTGGAGATCTGATAAAAACGATCGTAGATCTTATGCAGGTTATGCTTTTTGTATTTTGTGGTGGCAGCATATCATGGAAAAGCTGTAAGCAAAATACCGTGGCTCTCTCTAGCACAGAAGCTGAATATATGGCTCTAAGCGAGGCTGCTATAGAAGCCATGCATTTGAGAAATTTGCTTTCTGAGTTGACAGGAAAGTTGGGTTGTATAACAATATTTAATGATAATCAAGCTGCTCAAAAATTGTCTGTTAATCCAGTTTTTCATGAACGCTCAAAGCACATTGATATTAGACATCACTTTGTAAGGGATGGTGTATCAGCAAACATTATAAGTATAAAGTATTTGCCTACCAATGATATGGTTGCTGATATTCTGATCAAAAGTTTACCTAGTGTAACAAATGTGAAGTTTCAAATTAGGACTAAAACATACTTGAAAGTATTTGTTCAATTTTTGATAAGTGGGGGTGTTGGAATTAATATCAAAAATTCATGAGACATCTAGCGGACACTTACTCAATTATACACATGTCAAACTAGTCATGTTACCATACGAATATAGTTAGCATCGAACATTCGACAGGAGCGTATCATTTACCGCTACCCCTCCGTTTTTAACAATATTATGTATCGATGGTCACTGAGAGATTCTTTTTCATTCACTTCCCAGTTTATCACGTTAACATTTTCCGTTTCCATCGTTATAACGAGTATGGAAGTGTATTTATTACATCGGAACTTTGGTGCGTTTCCCACATTTGTCACTATTAGGTTGTTTGCCGCCACAAAGTCTGTGGTGATTTGTCCCCTCTTGTTTGTAATTGACATGCCCCATTGTGGAAATTTCAGTAAGTAGCAAGTCTTCCAGTTTCTGCACCTTATCGTTACCCGGCGAATAACAGTTATAAACGGTGAGGCCATTTGTTGAGACATACGAAAAACCCGAGCCATACCCATGGTCACTTACAACTAAGTCCGAATCAAACATTTTTATGGTAACATCCAAATTTTCGTCACAGACCCAGTCGCCCTTCCATTAACAGCCTTGCGATTTGGCTCACATAACAGTAGCACTCCTACTTTTAGCTCCCTGGCAGTCGCGATTGCCATATCGTGGGCAGGGCGACTCCTCTTAGTGTTTATTTGGTGTATTTTCGTTATGGACATTTTGTAGCTTGGATATCTTCGACTCTAGAGGGTCTTGTTTTTCTGAGCACTTGCAGTGTCCAGACTTTGTTGCAAAATATACAGTATGGATCATTCTTGCATTTATTCGGCCTTATGCCTCTCTTTACCGCACCTAAGCAGAGATGTTCTCTCTCCGGTCCCACGTAAGATGCTTTTAGATGTCTGACTTCCCAACATTTAAAACATTTCGTATCCTGTATCCTGTTTACATTTTATCCAACCGATTTTTGTATACCGATTATTGTAAGCATTTATCCCATTTTAAATGTACCTTGCTTGATGAAGCATATTAGAAGTGCATAGAGTACGATAATTACCGACAGCAAGTCAACTATATGCGTTATCTAAAGAAATCTGTTCCTTCTCAACAAACAGAGAACCAAAATCTTTTCAAGGAGATATGAATAGACCCCTTCAGCAAAGACAACGACCACTTCTGGACACCCATCTCGACGATCCAACCAAAAAGCAATAATAATTGCCCGATGTCCATGTCTACATACCATACAGTACCACATATGCAGAACCATAATTTAGAATCTACAGATAACTATGTTGAATATCCTACCTACGAAGAAGACGAGGATTTTCCTTAACACGCTTCAGAAGAAGAACAACCCCCGGTTGGAATTAAATACAAACAATCTTCTCCGACTTCTCTAATTTTATCTACCGAAAACCCGTCTATAGATTTTGATTGATACTGGAGGATCTAATACAGTCTTAACCCTAAAAGCTGCCGAATATTTTAATTCAAATGACGAATATGAGAAAAAATTTATACTGACCTCAATGAAGAAATCAAGTGTTTTCTATAGGAACATATTCCACCCAATATTTCAAGAAATATGAATACCGGAAAAAAATAATGCCCGAATAACAGATTGGCATGAAGATTTTGATATTCTATTTTGTGTTATTGATCTGCAACAATTAGGAGCCGTATTAGACTTAAATAAGAATCAGTTACGAATAGATCGCCATAAAATGTCCAATTCAAAACACAATATCGACTTTCCCAAATAAAAGTAAATGTACAAAAAGGAGACATACTCGTCCCAGAATTTCATATCGATGACCAAATTGAACCCACAGGAATGTATAAGGTTACCAACGGACACATCGAAACAAAAGATATAACACCCAGTCTACTCTTTGATGACATACCAATACGAGTTCAATCAATAAACCATTTTGAAGTTAACAGTAAAATTCCGTATAAGTTACAGAAAAAATTCAATGTAAAAACTCTAATTCGAACAGTTCATTTAAACAAAGAAGAATAAGATCACGACTTGAGATTGTCAACAATTTCAAAACGTTTTTTCTTAGATACGAGTGATTTAACTTTTACTTCATCAGTTAAACACGTTATAACAACCACAGATGAACTTCCGGTCTATACAAAATCTTACAGATACCCACTATGTCTATGCAGTCAGAAATTCAAAAGTCAGAAAAAAAATATCCGACCGACAGAATCTCCCTACTATGCTCCAGTGTAGATAATGCCCAAGAAATTCGATGCTTCGGGAAAGCGAAAGTATTGAATTATATTGATTACCGAATGCTTAATGAAAAAACGATAGAAGATACCCTTTACCTCGTATCGACGAGATATTAGATAATCTGGGCAGATCAGTTTATTTTACTACGCTGGACCTTACTCAAGGCTTCAATCAAATTGAAATAGACGATAAGTCTATTCCAAAAACAGCCTTATACCAAGCATATATCTTTCCATTCCCCTCTATGCTACCCGAAGTTTTTGAATTGATTGCGATGTGAGTGTCCGTTAAAAGTTTTTTTTTATGATGAATTATATAAGGTTTCCCTATACCTATTTTGAACTGTTTCTTAAATATCTTAATTTTTTTTGAAAATCTTGAAAGATTTAAGTTTAAAGAAGTAACCTTATTTTCAACCCATATTCAGTTATTTTTACTCATTTTCGACTGGTGCGAAGCGTTTCTGAGGTAGATGGAAGCACACAAATGATACATTCAAAATCCACATTGATAATTAATTTATCGCATACAGGGTGTCCAAAATTTGATGACTAATTACATTATTTTCAAAGTTAAAAAACTTTGTTCTTTCAAATGTGACACTCTGTATATTATTGCATGATCGGATGCAGAATTTGATTCTGCATCGATTCGCCATAACTTTCCCTATACCTATTTCCAACGGTTTTCTTGTTAATCCATATGTGCTTTTTATCAAAAGCCGATGAAACTCCAAAAGCCCTATGTAGTAAGCCTTGATTTTGACAGGAATTGAAACAATGCTGATATTATGTCAAAGTAGTATCAGCTCACAAATTCGTGAGGTATCTACTTACCGGTTTTAGTGATTTTGTTAATTTTTTCAAGTACAGTTTACAATGGAGAATAATGAAGAATATTCAAATACTGACTTGTTAAATTTATTTAATACGCATGATGAATGTAGACGAATTGTCAGACGAACATGCAGATTATTTAACGAATGATATCCGGTCTTATATAAGACCGGGTATAAGATAGGGTATATACCCTATCCCGGAAAAATCGCAAGAATCGAAGCTCGGTTTTTGGCAACTGGGAGTGTAAGGGCAACACGAAATAACCTAAAGCCCTGATTAGATAATGACGATCACGTAAATACCACAAGTGGATTTCGATAGTATCATTCTTGTGGTTTCGTTTCGCTTCGAAGCGCTTCGCACCAGTTGAAAAGGGGTAAAAGCAATGTTGAAAATAAGGTTACATGTTGAATGTATTGGCTTATTGTCAAGCTTTCAACTCCAACAGAAGCGCTGGATTTGGGTATTCCACAGAATATTAAGAAAGCAAAAAATGCATCCCTTTTCTGAAATAATTGTGCACGGATTACGTCTTGGTGATGAGGCAAAACGAGTCGACTTTTGCGAGTTCGTGGCAGGCAAAGAATTTGTAAATCGCCGAAATTGGGTACAAGATAGGGTATATACCCTATCCCGGAAAAATCGCAAGAATCGAAGCTCGGTTTTTGGCAACTGGGAGTGTAAGGGCAACACGAAATAACCTAAAGCCCTGATTAGATAATGACGATCACGTAAATAGCACAAGTGGATTTCGAAAGTATCATTCTTGTGGTTTCGTCTACCTCAGAAGCGCTTAGCACCAGTTGAAAAGGGGTAAAAGCAATGTTGAAAATAAGGTTACATGTTGAATGTATTGGCTTATTGTCAAGCTTTCAACTCCAACAGAAGCGCTGGATTTGGGTATTCCACAGAATATTAAGAAAGCAAAAAATAATTGTGAAATAATTGTTTCTTTTTCTGAAATAATTGTGCACGGATTACGTCTTGGTGATGAGGCAAAACGAGTCGACTTTTGATACGAAATTGGGTACAAGACAATCCACATGTCATAAGGGAACATATTCACCAGGACCACTTTAGTTTTAATGTTTTTTGTTTAATTATGGACAATATAGTGGCATATCAATTGTACGATAAAAATTTGAATAGGGCAGATATCTGGAGATACTCAGAGGGTTTGTTAGTGATTTCCTAAATGTTCTACTTCCACGTTATAGAGCAAACAGTTGGTATCAGCTGGATGGAGCTCCAGCACATTCCACTATAGCTGTACACCAGCAGTTGACCTTGATGTTCGAGGACCGGTGGATTGGCCTGTACAAACTAGAGAGGAATTATTGAACCGTATTCACGATGCATTCACTAATCTATGTCTAGGTGAAATTGGAAGTCTGCATCACGAGGAGTATATGACAGTTATCCAGTGTTTGAACCAAAATGGCGATCATATAGAATAACACTGGGGAACAATTTAAAAAATAATTTCTGTTGAGTTCGATATTTAAGCTGTTTTATACGTAAATTGACGTGTTAATTCCAAAATTTTATTTAGTTTTTTTCTATCACGTCAAGTTTTTTCTTTACAGTTGTTGCGCATCCGACTAAGCTTGGCGAATCACAAAAGTCACTACTGCTCTCCTACCGGCGAACCTTCTTCGACCTAGGAGTGGGGGCGTGAGTGACGTTGCGTCATCCAAAACTAGTTCGGCCAGTTACGCATGAGATGGTAAAGTACGCGGGTCTGTGTCGCTCTGATATAGTGAGGTCAAAGTATACATACACAACTACAGATTTTCGTTATGTCTGCCTCTGGTAGTTCTCGTCGTAAGTGTTTAAACAGCCCTAATTCATTTTGTTATATATGTGGCAGTTTTACCATCCCCATTCAACGGACTAATATTAGTACATTTGTCAGGCAAGCCTATTTTGCTTATTTTAAAGTGAAAATAGGTGACCAAGATAAATCATGGGCTCCTAATAAAGCGTGCAAGAAGTGTGTAGAGAGTTTACGAATGTGGGCGAAGAAAACACGTAATAAACTTTCGTTTGGTATACCAATGGTTTGGCGAGAGCTCAAAGATCATTTAAGTGATTGCTACTTTTGCATAGTGAAAACATCAGGATTCAACAAGAAAAACAAACATAAAATTGAGTACCCTAGTTTACCGTCAGCTATACGCCCTGTGCATCATTCAGCTGAAATTCCAGTGCCAGTTTTTCAAAAATTACCTTCTTTAGAAATAAAAGAATGTGAATCAAGTGAAGATCGAAGTGACTCCACCGACGAAGAATTCAAAGTTTACAGTGATTCTGTTCGTAAAGGATTCAATCAACATGAATTAAACGATTTAGCCCGAGATTTGGGACTATCCAAAAAAGCATCGGAATTATTAGCATCAAGACTACATGAAAAAAATTTGCTTGACAAAGGAGCTAAAGTCACTTACTATCGATCCAGAGAAAGTGAATTTTGGCAGTACTTCAGAAATGAAGGCAGTACTTCAGATATAATAACGGCTTTGTATATTGCCAGAACGTAAGGTTTAATGAAAGAATTGGCCATTTCTAACTATAACGCAACTGAATGGCGATTGTTTATAGATAGCTCAAAGCGTAGCTTGAAGTGTGTTCTTCTACATAATGGAAATTTATACGGTTCAGTCCCAATAGGTCATTCAGTTTATTTGCGTAAAGAATATGGCGATATAAAAAAATCATTGACTTGTTGCAATATAACATGCACCAATGGATCATCTGTGTTGACCTTAAAATGGCCTGTTTCCTTCTTGGCCAGCAACGCGGGTATACCAAGTAGTCCTGTTTTTGTGCATGTGGGACAGCAGAGCTCGTGAGAAGCATTGGGTGCATCGAACTGGCCGCCAAGATCTAACCTAAGACCTGGTGATCCAAACATTTTAAATTAGCCACTTGTCGACAAAAAAAACATTGTATTTCCGCCTTTGCATATAAAACTAGGTCTCATGAAGCAATTTGTTAAGGCTTTGCCAATTGAAGGAGACTGCTTTTAGTATATCATTTCGGCATTCCCTAGCCTGTCATATGAAAAGATAAAGGCTGATGTGTTTGATGGTCCACAGATTCGGCAACTCGTTAAAGATAAAAATTTCACTGAAACAATGACCGAACTTGAAAGGAATGCTTGGTTGGCTTTTAAAAAAGTGTTAAAAATTTTCTTGGAATTACACGAGCCCCAAATTACATCGAAAAATTGTTCAACAACTCTTGGAGAGCTTTAAAAAGCTTGGTTGCAACATGAGCATCAAACTGCATTTCTTACATAGTCATCTTGCTAACTTCCCAGAAAATCTTGGTAACTGTTAGTGATGAACAGGGCGAGAGAATGTCCAAAAACTGAACACTCCAGGAAAAGCTATAAGAAGAAATTTTTACCATAATATCTTTTATTTATTTTTTGTATAAACACAATTTAACTCTTAATAATATGTTAACCTCTGTATGAATAATATATTCTAATCTATTTGGTCAGATCTCACTTTATTTCCTTTCGTATGTACACTTAAGGTAAAATGAGGGGTATGCTGTAGCTTAAGAACTTGACGTGATAGAGAAAAATTGTGAATATTTTTGAGTCCAGAGATGAAAAATTAGTCAAAAACGAGTCACAGATCCAAGTCAACAAAATTGCTATTCCCCAGTGTAATTATTGTAATTTTACATTCGTTTATTATTTCTTGTAATTATGTTCCATTTTTTTTATATTTATCATTTGTTATTATGTTCTAAATTTTATGTTCCTGTTTTGTTTTCATGTTCTAATTAAAGTAGATTCTGCCGTTTGTCGAATATCGGTTTCTGCTAAAAATCACATGAAAATAGAAAATATGGATTAACAAGAGAATCGTTAGAAATAGGTATAGGAAAAGTTATAGCGAATCGATGCAGAATCAAATTCTTCATCCGACCATCCAATCATACACAGAGTGTCACATTTGAAAGAACGAACTATTTCAACTTTGAAAATAATGTAATAGGTCATCAAATTTGGACACTCTGTAAGTGATAAATTAATTGTCAATGTGGATTTCGAAAGTGTCATTATTGTGGTTCTGTCTACCCCAGAAGCGCTTGGCACCAGTCGAAAAATAGTAAAAGGAGCAGTGTTGAAAATAAGGTTACAACTTTCAAAATTTGCAAAAGAATCAACATATTTAAGAAACAGTTCAAAATAGGTATAGGAAAATCTGGTGGTCATCATGACATTTTTTCAGAATTCCAAAAATGAAATAATATACCGGGTGTTATACGGCAGTCTATTGTGACTTCCGGGCTAACCGGAAGTGCTATGACCTTGAAAATATTTTAAAATGAAAGAGAGTCTTATATAACGTCCGAAAATTCAAAATTATATATATATATATATATATATATATATATATATATATATATATATATATATATATATATCATCATCAGCCCGTATCGATCCACTGCAGGATGAAGGCCTCTTCAGCATGCTTCCAACCTTCACGGTCCTGGGCTTTCCTCTGCCACTCGGGTCCAATATACTGAACGATGTCATCAATCCATCGTGCTTTCGGTCTTCTTCACGGACGTTTGCGATCAAGCGGTATCCACTCCAGGACCGCCCTGGTCCATCTGTCGTCCCATCGCCTCGCTATATGGCCTGCCCATCTCCATTTCAATTGTTTTACTCTTCCAATGATGTCACAGACTTTTGTCTGTTCCCTGATCCATGCGCAGGACTTTCTGTCTCGTCTTGTAATGCCAAGCATACATCTTTCCATTCCCCTCTGTGCCACCCGAATTTTTTGATATATATATATATATATATATATATATATATATATATATATATATATATATATATATATATATATATATACATACATACATACATACATGAGCATTGGTTAGTTGCTTGACCGGGAGGAAGCCCCACCTATCCCTTACATTGGAGGGCACATGTTTCATCTGTTGGTGGTTAGACTCATCAGGGTAACGACATATGCTCTTCGCCAAGAATAGGGAGTCCCTCTTCACAATCAAACAACCCATATTTTCGCCGACTTCTCGGGGGATGGCTTATACATGGAGTTTTATGACTTCTTTGGACTGCGTCCAATGGAACAACAGTAGTCAGGAGTTATACACCCCCGACCGTTGGATTCCACAATCTCATGTGGAACGCACAACAACCTGCTTCTCCGCCATATCCTGATGAGTCTAACCACCAACAGACGAAACATGTGCCCTCCAATGTAAGGGATGGGTAGAGCTTCCTCCCGGTCAAGTAACTAACCAATGCTCATTATGGCGGAAACGCAGGTTGTTGTGCGTTCCACATGAGATTGTGAAAACCAACGGTCCGGGGTATGTAACTCCTGACTACTGTTGTCCCATTGGACGCAGTCCAAAGAAGTAAAAAACTCCATATGTATGTATGTATATATATATATATATATATATATATATATATATATATATATATATATATATATATATATATATATATATATATATATATATATATATACACATAATAACCCCGCTATTATTTCTGCATCATTTCACCAATAGGTTAAATGAGCGTCACAAAAAAGGAATACTGTTAGAGTATTCAAATAAAAAATATGTTGTTTTAAAAGGTCTTTCTGAACAATTTCATACAAAAAAATATTTATTTTTCAGTATTAAAAATGTTTACGAAAAAACCATCCTTACTATATATATACACCC